>VYZS01068490.1:0-21943 GCA_013400695.1 Neodrepanis coruscans | reverse complement strand
TTGTAATCTTCTTGAGTTGTTCTCCTCAGTCGAAACCGGGCAGAGGTTCAAGGCTAAGGGGCCCTCGAGACCACGCGCTCCCTTCTAAATACCGTGGAGTCCCTCAGCCGGGCTCCGAGGGAGAGAGAGACAAGCACTATCTCCAGAGCGTCCTCACCTCAAACGCGGGCCCTGGAAAAATTTATTTGTTTGTCTGTTTTGCACTTTATTTGTCGGGTGTTGGTGTTTTTGCAAAATAAACTGTGATTTTTTGTGTGTTCTCTTCATTTTTGGGGTGTGTTTGTGACTTCTCTCAGAGTCTCTGCTCCAAAATCACTGAATTTGTGGTAAAACCACCACAGTATAATTTACTGAAAACATTATGACAAATGTAGCTGGTTGTTTCTTCACTGGCAGGTGAAGATTATCAGTATTTTAGGGCCAATTTAAAGTTAAGATGGCTGGAGACTCCCTTTAGTAACTCTCTGCATTTGGTTACAGACATTAATAAGAAAACTTTATCTAGCAGGTGAAGCTTGCAAACATGTTAGCACCTGCTATTTGAAAACAGCAAGAAATTACCAAGAGAGTTGTGAGGAATTCACTGGATTTTTCGTCATGTGCTAACGGGACATTTATTTAATATTTGCTTTTTCTTTGTAACACCTATTCGCTTGCCCTCTAGGAATAAACTTCTGTGGTACCTGCTATCTGCAACAGCTGGCACACTGTAGCTGCACTGTAGCAATGGTTTGGATCTTCAAATCAAGAAGAGAAACTTTACACCTCGTACTTGAGTTCTGTAACAAATTTTCTTTCTTTACACAGTCATGGATGGTGATATGCAACATGTACTTCATGGGATCTTTCTCGTCTTATTAAAAAATTGCAGGTCATTTTGGCCAAATGGTGGAGAATAAAATCAGGTAGACTGAGGAGGATCATCTATGATTCTGTCACAGAATCATAGAATTCTTTAGGCTGGATAAACCTCTAAGATCATCAAAACCAATTGTTAACCCAGCACTGCCAAACCTATTACTAATCCACGTTCTTAAGTGCCACACCTACATATCTCTTAAATATTGCTGTGGGTGATGAACCTACCACTTCCATGGACAGCCTGTTCTAATGCTTAACAACCCTTTCAGTGAAGAATCTTTTGCCTAATATCCAATCTAAACATTCCCTGGTACAACTTGAGGCTTATTCCTCTCATTCTATCCCTTTATAATTTTACTTTTAATTTAAAAATATTATTATTGTTGTTGGTATTAATAGTAGGAAGAAGGTGATAGGAGTCCAGGGGATGATAAAGGGATGATAATTTTAATCAATTTGCCTGCAATGAAATAATGACAAATTAGAGAACAGTATTTTGATGCTTCATTGCAATATAACTTTATATTTGCATATTCTTTTATCTTCTTATGCTGTTTAAAAAGCTAACCTTTTAACTGTGGCTCTTCTGTTGTCTTGCACTTTAAAAACAGGTTCAGCTCAGACTGAATCAGCTCAAAGACCTGGTTCTGCAGTTTTTACTGAGCACATGAAATACTGAAATGGAAAACTTAAGTTTGGATTGAGTCTGGGCTATTTAAGCTACATTAATAGCTTAGATTTATTAATAACTTAGGTTTATTCCCTCTTGTGCTATCCATGATCAAAAAAGTTTCTCATTAAAGTGTGACAGTGCTTTATATTGCCTGTACATAAAACCTTCATGGTTATTGTACAAAAAGAAAAGGCAAATGACAGTTGGTGTCAACACTAAACAGCTTAGGGAAAACTATTTCCTCAGTACGTATGTAATTTAATTGAAATGCAATATTTCATGAATATTAGAAAGTGAGGCTTTATTAAAAATGGCAAGGAAAGTGACTGTTTAGAGTAACAAGCAGCACAAATTTATTCATTCAATACATCACTGAATTATTTAAAACTCAGCAAAGCACAAGGTCATGGAATAATTTTGGCAAGTACGCACTTTTGCATGATGCATTTCCATAATTCCACTACATCTATAAAGTTAATCACAGCTTTGGCATGCAAGCCTGCTTCATGTACTACACTGAGCCAGAAAAAGGCTCTGAATTAAAACTTAGGAATAAAACAAACTACTGACTCCACAAATGATTTGTGGTAGTTGAAAGCAGATGTGAGGTCCATAATACTAGCGATTCTTACAAATATTTCATTTACTAATATCCCATATTTACTTGCAATACATATTTGCAAGTGAAAACGTGTCACTGGTCTGGAGACACATCCAAATGAAGGTGTGCACACACATTTTGATGTCACAAGTCTTCTTGAGGACATAGTCTTTCTGTGATTAGTGAGGGCTCACAAGAGCTGTTCTTTGGACCATGAGGAGGAGAGTGGCTGAGATAGCCTTGGAGGACTGCCTAGTAGAAGAAACAATAATCTCGACATAATGATATCCTTCTCCTCTTTACATATTTTGAATGGAAGTGTATGGCAGTTGAGAGATGCTGGATGAATTTGTTGTTTCCAGTACACTGCCTTCACACACATAGACAGAGGAAGTTATGGATCAGAGAAGAACACTATTTTCGTTTGAATCCTTGGACCTAATTTTAATTTTCAGTCATTTTCTCAATTTATTTATTGTTCAACCCAGGTTTTTTCCATATTAGTCTTGAAATAGATGTAATTTATCTCAATATGGCCTCAGACCAGTGCAGAAGTGACATGAAAGATATATCATCTAGATTTTGAATATTTGCAATGTGCTGAGTATATTTTTTTAGCACCTTTTATCTTGAGAATTATTTGATTGTTTTTAAAGACAAATGAAATATTTAAAGCTATAATTTTTAAAACTCTAACCTGGTTCTTTAGAGGTTGTTTATAATTTGGTTGACTTCCAAAGAATTCTGAGTTTTAATTTTCAAAAGGTAGAGATTTTAATCTTGGTACCCTTTTCAGCTCTTAAAGTGTGCCTATATGTAGCAATCAGCAACTTTCTGCTGAGGTAATGCATATAGATAACTTATCCAATCACTAGGCTGCCTTTAAGAGAAATTGCTTTATAAATTGTTTTGGATCTCTCTGATTAATAACAAAAATCAATGAGCTTTTTATATTGTATTTGTAGATACCAAACTGTGTTACATAATAAAGTTGCAAGTGTTTTAATATTTACAAATTGCTATAAATCAAATCTTGAAAGAATTAACATGTTTAGAAATTGCTGAAAGTTTCCTTTTGTTGTTAAGTCTTGAAATAGTTTACTTACTGGAGAAAAAAACAAACAAACAAACGATAGAAAGTTAAGATGATTTTTGAGTCCTTTCTTCCACATTTTTGCATGTGCTGAACATTGTCACTCAAGAAAATAGTCGTGTTAATAGTCGTGAATAATTGTTTTATGTGTGAATTTCGTTAGAAATTTCGTATCTCTCTAAATTTGCCATTTATTCAAAACTGAAATAGAAACAGCTTGAGAACAGTTAAAGAATTTGCCATTTTGTTTGGTGAATTTGTCTGCAGACAACCTGTTCATATTCATCAGTTTCTAATTGCAGTTCTACACAGGACAAGTTGCAAAATGGCTTATAATCCCACAGATGATTATGTTTCTGTAAGTAGAGAGGATACATACCAATGTTCTAAAACATTTTCCTCAATTTTTTTTGATATTAAAAGTTACCTTTTAGGATAATATTTTAGTTAATCCTTTGAGATATCTAATATTTTTTGTGTTAGCAGTTTGATCATGTATTACATATTCAGTGCCATGAACCAATTTTCAGCAGCCAGAAGGACTGGCTGTATCAGAATCTGCTGCAGACTGAATGTCCTGAATTGAATTCTTTTTGGATGAAGATAAACTAGAAGGTAACTCTTAAGGCCAGCCACATCAGTGTACAAACAGGTGGGTTTTGGGACACACACACACAAAAAAAACAAGAAGAAAAAATACCTTTTTCATTTTTAGTTTCTAATTGTAACTGAGAAAAACAACCTGTAAAGTTGAAACTAGGTCTTGGTAGTCCACAGAGTGTCATTGGAGTTCTAGCATGATTTTCACTAGGAATAATTTGTGTCTTAATGATGTCAAAAGTGCAGCAGTGTCTCCCAGATCTTTGGAGCAGTTAAATGGAGGTGATCTGTCTAAATCTGTGATCAGCTTATGGAAGATGATAGTTAAGAACTTCATGTATACAGATCCACATTATGATAAACAGTAATATTCTTTCAATCAATCTAATCAAAATATCAGCACTTTCAAAATGCTTGGCATTGTTGTTTTAAGTAACATGGTCACAATAATTAATCTGCTTATTGTATCATCCCTTACTGTCTCAAGAAACATGAATAATAAATATAGAAAATAATTATGAAAAAATATTCTCTATAAAACCTCACTTAACATTGCAAGAGAAAGCTCACCAAAATTCTGTTAAACACAAAATGGTGTATTGATTTAATTGCATTATGTATGTGCCTTATTCATTGGCATTTAAAAATACTAATTTGGAGCCTCATAAGAGGACAGCAAAGATCTTCTGTTTGTTTTCAGCCTAACAGTTTGTTGTTTACTTTCTGTATTCATTTAGCTGTAAGTACAAAGAAACTGTCACTCTGATGTGACATTTTGACTTCAGATGTTAGAAAAACAGCAAATTATGCCTACCAAACATGCAGAGCCCTTGCTGTCACAAGTTATGCATTGTTTTAAGACAGACTCTTTTAACTGTATTGGTTCCAATGGGAAATATCACTGTAAAGACAGCTGTATAAGAATCTAATATAAAAATCATGGGTTAGCTGATTTTATGGCCACTTTTACTCATAAGCTTCGCAAGCCAGACAGTTCACAGGAAAGGAACCAAGAAAAGATCTGAAAAGATTATATTGTTTTTCTAAATTACTCTTTGTCTATTCTTAAGGGAATGTGTCCTGTCCTTAAGCAACTGGCTTGATGTCATTCCCTGAAGATTCTGCTAAAGTGGTTCTTGTGTGACATAACGGATAATAGTGCTGGGGCTTTGAGATGCCTGTTCTTCTCACCTATAATTTAAGTAGTCTTAGGATGAGCACAAACTATGCCTTTTTTGTATTAGTGAAAGCCTCTTTTTAAAGGTGAATCACAAACAGCCCAGATACTCTATCTCAGATCATATCACCAGCAATTTATGTGTGCATCTTCCCAAAAGTAATTCCCACTATAGCAATTAACCTAGATAACCACCCTCCAGAATCAAAGCAGTGTTCTGTTGGCTCCATTTATCTGTTTTTCCAGACTCTGCAGATCCCTGGAGGAGCGAAAGAGACAAAGAGAAAGAATAATAGGGCTACACTCAGAGGATAAATCATCATTGTCCTTCAGAAACAGAAAACTTGGGTGAAAAGGATAGTAGAGACTTTCCTGCTGATTTTTCTACAGAGCTGTTCCACCTATGCTCAGATACTCATCTGAGAGGGCTGTTGATCACACAAATCTAAAAGTATTGTCAACACTTGGAAGAAATCATAATACTGGGGCAGAAGCCACTGTTGGTGACTTTGATCTCAGACTCCTGGAAAATCCATTCCTTTAGGAATGCAACTTGCTGCCTCCTTTGTGAATGGAGTGAAGCTTTTTTCCCCAGAAGTGTTATGTTTCTTAAGATTTCTTCAGGGATGTTTATGGGAAGAGAAATTCCAATCCTTGTCCAGAGAGCTGCCATTCCCACAGATTATGACCAAGAGGTACTTATGGAACTGAAGTCATGAAATCCTGGGAAGTCATGAAAACTTGGAAGAAAACAGCAGCACTGTTACTGGATGATGGACAGGTCCATGGACTTTACTGCCTGATGTGAACAATGTTGCTGTAAAAGGTTTTAAGCAGCTTTTTCAACTTCAGAACAAATCAAATGTGTGATTTCAGTGTATTGAATGCAATTCTTAGGCTGTTAGTATTTTAAATATGAAAACTGGGGTTTGAATGCTGCTATATTTAGTTCTGCAACAAAATCCTACCCATTAGTGAAAACAAGCAATAGATTTTATGGTCTTGTGCCAACAGAGAGCTGTTATTTTGCACATAGGTTTCTCAGACTCTATGAAATTAATAAAAACCCACTCAGATGCCTCTCCAGGTATTCTGAAGCTACAGATATTTCTGTGAGATAAAATATAACAAAAGCAGAACAGGCATAAAGGGTGGTCTTGCTTGTTAAAATGTTATGGAAGATTAAGCTGTGAAAATCCTTTCTGTGACCTTGCTTTATGAATAAAACACTGCTTCTTCCACTGGTGGGTGAAATTAGAAAATGCAGAAGAAAGGAAAATGACAGCTATCAGTCCTTATGAAGTTATGTCTGCATTGCAAGCCCTGTGAGACAAATTGTAACCCATGCTGTCCAAAAGAAGACCATTTCATTCCAATTACCACCATCAATATGCAAATATTTTAAATAAAAATATTCCCACTACAGCAAAGTACATGTTTACTTTGGAGAGTAACAGACATCCTATTTTTTAAAGCTTCTTTTTAACAAAGGCCTCAAAGGCCTTATATCACAGTTCTTTAGCTTACCATTTGTTTTAAAAATAAATTGATTTCTCCATGAGAATGTCAATGACACTGCTTCAGTCAGCAAGATTTCAGATTCCCGTTAGTGATCTGTTTCCCTCCCTAGAGAACTCTGGCCTCCTTGGCACTGATACTCTCTGTTCCCCATTAGGCAGTGCATTGTGCTACCACTAGACCACGATTCTAGTTGGCATATGCTCATTTTGCTCTCCATCACATGGATTTTATGTCACTAAAATGTATTAGTGCTCTTAATATCTTCACCTTTCTAAATAGCTAAGCCAGTGCATTGTTCTGTGAATTTGTTTACAGCTTGCTTCCTTGATGATGGTTGGGTATTCTCAAGAGCCAAATGAAAAGAAAGTGTGCTTAAATGTCATAGGCACCCCAGCAGCTGCCGCAATGCAGTGAAGAAATGTGAGGAGATGGAATTAACATTTCCATCATTTTACATGCAACTCCATTTATGGCAAAGGAAGGTGACTGCATATCTGTATTTTAAGTGAAAGTATTGAACAGATGTATTACAACCTCATTATATGATATTCTAATAACCCTGACATGTAATTCTTTTTAAAGGGACAATTACTTTTTTTTTCTATTGTGTTGCACACAAAATTAAGACGAGCCACAGAGGAATAAGGAGTATTTATAAAGAACTGACTAATGTTACACGAACAACCACCACAAACTAAGAAACTCCAAACTTTCACAAAATATCCACTCTTCAGCTTTCTCTGCTCTGTACAAATAAAAGTGAATCAGAGAGAAATAATAGAAGGATATTTCTTCTCAAAAAGTCTGTCTAATTCTTAATTTTCAAAATAATCTTCTGTCAGAGACTATTCTCCTGTTCTATTAACACTACTTACAATCTTGGACTCTTAAAAGTGTCTGAGTGTTTCTATGTCTGTGTCACCTAAGCATTGTACCTTGTTAATAATTTTAATAGAGCTCCAAGCGTGACATATTTATTATAGCTACAATAAAGCTCTCCCACAGAATCTGGGGATTAAAGCTAATTGACCCTCTGTCTAGAATTGTTCTTCACCTCTTTCTTTTGTTATAAAGGAAAATGGTTGTAAATAGCTGGAAGATTCAACTGCCAGCTTGAGTAGAGTCTCTAAATATCATTTGTTGAGGGCATTATAAATTTATGCTGCCTAATGTACTGTAGATCAGCCAACAAGATATTTGGGTATATTGCCTATATTAATAATGATGCCATCGTATGTGCTACCTAAATGATGTCTGATACACTTCCCATAGGATTTCAAGGAAAAGGTCTATCAACAGTCACAGGAGAGAAAATACGATGCTTTATTTTTTTTATTATTTTTTTTTTTAAGGAAATAGTGCTTGAAGATGTTCCAAAAGCATGAAAGTAGAATAATTTTTTAAAATTTAGTTTTTTTATAAATTTAGATAANTCTATGTCTGTGTCACCTAAGCATTGTACCTTGTTAATAATTTTAATAGAGCTCCAAGCGTGACATATTTATTATAGCTACAATAAAGCTCTCCCACAGAATCTGGGGATTAAAGCTAATTGACCCTCTGTCTAGAATTGTTCTTCACCTCTTTCTTTTGTTATAAAGGAAAATGGTTGTAAATAGCTGGAAGATTCAACTGCCAGCTTGAGTAGAGTCTCTAAATATCATTTGTTGAGGGCATTATAAATTTATGCTGCCTAATGTACTGTAGATCAGCCAACAAGATATTTGGGTATATTGCCTATATTAATAATGATGCCATCGTATGTGCTACCTAAATGATGTCTGATACACTTCCCATAGGATTTCAAGGAAAAGGACTATCAACAGACACAGGAGAGAAAATACGATGCTTTATTTTTTTTATTATTTTTTTTTTAAGGAAATAGTGCTTGAAGATGTTCCAAAAGCATGAAAGTAGAATAATTTTTTAAAATTTAGTTTTTTTATAAATTTAGATAATCTGTGGAATTATGCAAACTAGACAACAGCATTGAAATAGAGAAAAACTTTCTTCAGTAGCTTTTGATACACTGTGTTCCACAAATAATACTGCAAGTAGAGAACCTGTAAGGAAGGTTCAAATGACTGTGACAGTGGGACTGAATCATGAGGTGTTTCAGGCCAGATGTTACACAACCGTGGCAGGGACTGAGGAAACCTTAAACTAGATCCATTTTGTAATGGGTCTCTGAAAGTCCCTTTGCCCTTGGTTTGTCCTCAAATATGAAACTGCATAGCAAGGAGTCTGTTTAGAACTATATAGAAGTCAACTTTTTATTAGTAAAGTCTTTTCCAATCCCTTCTTCCTTTCTATTCCACACCTGAAGTTGTTCAGGGAGCTTGCAGAATTGTTTTATCTTTCAAAAAGTTTAACAGAGTAATAGAAATTACTCAGATGCCAGAAAATTTCTTGCAGGTGTTGAAGCATGGATAGAATGTGTTTTTTCATTGGGGCTTTTCATCAGACTGCTTCCTTTCATATAGAAATTACATTTACAAATAATTATGGTTGCATCATTTAGAAGAAAAAGGAACAGTCTTACATGTCCGTTGCAATTTCAAGGTCTTTTTACCACTAATTAAGCCTTGGTGGAATGAAGCTAGAGACAAAAATGTTATCAGTTGTAAGTTACCAAAAGAAAATTTGTTAGAATTAATGTATCAACAGACTGAAAACTAAATTCACTGCTCACTGAATTTTTGAAAAGAATTTTGCCTATGTAATAGTAACTTACTTGGAACATATTAATAACTTGATTCTTTTAATATTTTAAAACTATTTGGTAGTTTTAAATTAAAATCTCAGGAGGAAAACAAAGGGATCTAAGCCCTACTGAGATAAGTCATGCTTGATGCTGAGAATGTGTTTGAGGCACCCATCAATTTCAGTATTGCAGTCAACTGGAGAAGTCAACTGTATGCTGTTTCCTTGAATAAGTCCACTGGTTTGACTGAATTCATGGCACACTGAGTCAGAAGGAGCTCTTTCTCTTGCCCTCAAAAGGAAAGTTTAGAAGTTTGGTAAGCTCTTTCTACCTAGTACAACAAGAAAAATTGTATCTGAATACTTATTTGCCATTGGTATGAATAATATATAAACTTAGTTGCATAAAGTGGCTAACGCGCATAATTAGCAGCAATTTCTTTTTTCTCTAGAACTGTTCAACAGAACATCTTCACTAGTCCACAAACTTTACACGTAAGAAGAGTATATTAATTTTTTTATTTTCATTTCTTTTATCTTCAACCAAGTGAAAGTTTATGTCTTACTTTGTTTTTTAATCAGCTGAAAAGCATACAACCTTTATATATTCTTGTCCGTAAGAAGCTTCAAAAAGAAAGTAGGTAAGGTAGGTCCTTTTTTATTATATGGCTTTAGAACAGTGAATTCCTGTTTAATTTTTGCTTTTGGTAAACATCATAATGTCTATTACTCATTAAAAATTATAATATTGCAGGAAAAATTACTTCACTTAGCACTTTTTAATAATACATTTGTAAATATGGATATTTTATAGTATCACTTAAATTCTTCTGAATTATCCAAAAGGCTTCAGGCTGTGTTGTGGAATTATCTGAAATTAAAATATCTGAACAGTTTCCAACTTACAGAGATGTAAGAATGTTGAAATGTTTTCTTCTCTGTTTATGTCTGAATGAAACTTGGATGTTTTTATGTCATATGCATGCTATTCTAATTCCTAAATGATCATATTTTCTACAGAAATGTTTTTGAAGTTAGCAATTAGAACTATTTATTTGCTCTAGAAATATGAAATGCGCTAAAACTCACATAGCTGTGCTTAGTGGTATAGTTTGTAAAAAGCTAGACGTGACTGAGAAGAGTATCAGATTTCTGTTGTGATGTTTGACCAGCTGGAGCTCTCAGTTCTTCAAGAAATTACACTCTGTAGTAAAGGAGAGACAATACCAGCAAATATTAGAAGCTGGAGAGAGGAACTGGGTGCTGTTTGGAGAGCACGTCTTGAGCCGGGAGAAGGGAGGGCAACACTAGATAGAAAAGGCTATGTTATACATTGATGCAAGATGGTATCAGGTGTTTTCATTCCTCAACATGCAGGGGGTTAGGGAGGAAGAAAAAAAAAAAAAAGAAAGGAAAAGTGTCTTTGTTTCTCATTTCTTTATTACCAGATAAATTAGAGAATCACTCACCAACTTAGCTGAACTNAAAAGAATTTTGCCTATGTAATAGTAACTTACTTGGAACATATTAATAACTTGATTCTTTTAATATTTTAAAACTATTTGGTAGTTTTAAATTAAAATCTCAGGAGGAAAACAAAGGGATCTAAGCCCTACTGAGATAAGTCATGCTTGATGCTGAGAATGTGTTTGAGGCACCCATCAATTTCAGTATTGCAGTCAACTGGAGAAGTCAACTGTATGCTGTTTCCTTGAATAAGTCCACTGGTTTGACTGAATTCATGGCACACTGAGTCAGAAGGAGCTCTTTCTCTTGCCCTCAAAAGGAAAGTTTAGAAGTTTGGTAAGCTCTTTCTACCTAGTACAACAAGAAAAATTGTATCTGAATACTTATTTGCCATTGGTATGAATAATATATAAACTTAGTTGCATAAAGTGGCTAACGCGCATAATTAGCAGCAATTTCTTTTTTCTCTAGAACTGTTCAACAGAACATCTTCACTAGTCCACAAACTTTACACGTAAGAAGAGTATATTAATTTTTTTATTTTCATTTCTTTTATCTTCAACCAAGTGAAAGTTTATGTCTTACTTTGTTTTTTAATCAGCTGAAAAGCATACAACCTTTATATATTCTTGTCCGTAAGAAGCTTCAAAAAGAAAGTAGGTAAGGTAGGTCCTTTTTTATTATATGGCTTTAGAACAGTGAATTCCTGTTTAATTTTTGCTTTTGGTAAACATCATAATGTCTATTACTCATTAAAAATTATAATATTGCAGGAAAAATTACTTCACTTAGCACTTTTTAATAATACATTTGTAAATATGGATATTTTATAGTATCACTTAAATTCTTCTGAATTATCCAAAAGGCTTCAGGCTGTGTTGTGGAATTATCTGAAATTAAAATATCTGAACAGTTTCCAACTTACAGAGATGTAAGAATGTTGAAATGTTTTCTTCTCTGTTTATGTCTGAATGAAACTTGGATGTTTTTATGTCATATGCATGCTATTCTAATTCCTAAATGATCATATTTTCTACAGAAATGTTTTTGAAGTTAGCAATTAGAACTATTTATTTGCTCTAGAAATATGAAATGCGCTAAAACTCACATAGCTGTGCTTAGTGGTATAGTTTGTAAAAAGCTAGACGTGACTGAGAAGAGTATCAGATTTCTGTTGTGATGTTTGACCAGCTGGAGCTCTCAGTTCTTCAAGAAATTACACTCTGTAGTAAAGGAGAGACAATACCAGCAAATATTAGAAGCTGGAGAGAGGAACTGGGTGCTGTTTGGAGAGCACGTCTTGAGCCGGGAGAAGGGAGGGCAACACTAGATAGAAAAGGCTATGTTATACATTGATGCAAGATGGTATCAGGTGTTTTCATTCCTCAACATGCAGGGGGTTAGGGAGGAAGAAAAAAAAAAAAAGAAAGGAAAAGTGTCTTTGTTTCTCATTTCTTTATTACCAGATAAATTAGAGAATCACTCACCAACTTAGCTGAACTGTCATTTCAGCTCTGCTGCAGGGGAGAGCTGCAAAAATGAGGTGGTTGCCATTCTTAGTGGAACAAGAACTGTGTGGGAACTGGAGTGTCAACACTCTCAGGATCTTCCTTCATTTGCTTCCCCACATGCCACTGAAGTACCGGGTGAGTGCCATAAAAATTTGCCTTGTTAACGTCTGGCTTTGGAAGGAAGGTTTGAGGTAAGAGGAAAAAAAATCACTCGAGATATTTTGCTGCTGCTTGTCCTCAACAGGATTTTACCCCTATGGAAGAAAATAAATCAGGGTGATAAATTCTGTGTCCTACATCTTTAAAGCGGAGAGTCTGTATCATACCAAATTAAGAAATACATTATAATTTGTTAATCTGAAGGCAGAAAGGCTAGTTAACATAATATGACAACCAGAGTATAATGGTTTGACCCTGGCTGAATGCCAAGGACCCACTAAAGCCATTCTTTTACTCTCCCCTGCAAATGGACATGGGAGAGAAAATATAACAAAGGGTTTCAGGAGTTGAGATAGAGACCATAAGAAATTCCTCACTGATCACCATCACAGGCAAAATATATCCCAAATGGGGATATAAGAATTTATTGTTAGCAAGATCAGAGTTTAAGAATGAGAAGCACCATAAATCTTAAAGACACCTTTCCCTCCACCCATTCCTTCCAAGTTCTACCTCCTCCCCTTCAGCAGGAGATGGGGAATGAGGGTTACAGTCGGGTGTTGTTTTCTGCTGCTGCTTAGAGAGAGGAGTCCCTTCCCTTGCTTCCCGTGGGGTCCCTCCCATGGGAGACAGTCCTTCATGAACTTCTCCAGCATGAGTCCATTCCATGGGCAGCAATTCTTCAGACACTGCTGCCACATGGGTCAGGTTCCACAGGGTGCAGTCCTTCAGGCACAGACTGCTCCAGTGTGGTTCCCGCACAGGCCACCTACCAGGAAATCCTGCTCCAGTGTGGGCTCATCTCCCCATGGGTCAGCAGGTCCCTACCAGGACCCTGCTCCAACATGGGCCTCCCACGGGGTCACAGCCTCCTTCCAGCATCCACCTGCTCTGGTGTGGGCTCCTCCATGGGCTGCAGGTGGATCTCTGCACTCCTGTGGTCCTCCATGGGCTGCAGGGGCACAGCTGCTCCATCAGGGTCTTCACCACGGGCCGCAGGGAAACCTCAGCTCCGGCACCTGGAGCACCTCCTCCTTCTGCACTGACCTTGGTGTCTGCATTGTTGTTTGCTTGTTCTCACTCTGCTCTACTTTGACTCCCATCTTCATCTACCCATAACTCTTTTTCTTTCTTCTTAAATATATTATCATAGAGGCATTACTGTCACTCCTGATTGTCCCAGCCTTGGCCAGTGGTGGGTCCAGCCTGCAGCTGGCTGGGATTGGCTCTGCTGGACATGGGGGAAGCTTCCAGCAACTTCTCAAAGAAGCCTCCCCCAGAGCCCTCCCACAGCTACCGAAACCTGGTCACAGAAAACCCAATACACAGAGACACCACAGGGAACCCATCAAAGCACCTCATGGAAAGCAAAGAAAAAGTAATTTGCCTCAGTGGCCTCAAAATTATAAATCCAAAAGAATGACACAGAAAAAAAAAAAAAGAATTAGTGGGACTTCAAAATCAGAAGAAACAAAGAAGACTGAAAATAACTTGAGGCTGCCTAAGGAAACAATTATAAACAGACAGAACATTTGTGTGGAAAGGTGGAGTGTAACTCAAATTCACCAAGACAAATGGTTAAATTGCTGTAATTGCTCAGGTAAGCATCAGAACACCATCTATATTTTGAAAATCCTTTGAGATTTTGCTTTTAAATGAGTAAACTCTTTCTAAACACAGAAGAGGGTAAAGTCACATGTGATATGTATCATATCACTGTAAAATTAAGCAAGACTACAAGACCAAAATCAGTGCAGAAAATATCTGGAAATGAAATAGCAAAAGTAAATTACTTTTACTTAGTAAACATGTGTATCTTTCTTGAGACTTCTTCTAATTTGAAGATCTGAACTCAGAATTTGTAATCTGTATACTTCAGTTATTACTGAACATAGTAAAAAAAAATAATCAGTAATGCTGTGAAGAAAATTATTTTCCTGTCATACTAATTGGCCATTCTGTGTCAAAGATGAAATAAAGCTCTTTCAATTTTGTTATTCATTAGTAAATAACTATTTCCTTTTGAAATAGGACATTCTGGACTGTAGGACACCTGATTTTTGATCTTGTTAAAGACAGCAACAGAATTGAGCAGCTGCTCTTAAACAGTCTTTTCAATACAAGTCCAGGTGCCCAGCAACTGAAAGAAAGCTCTACAAAGTCAGCTTTGTCTACCTTTTCCCAGGAAATACTCAGCCATCCAAAGCATTAAGACAACAAGGATCAGACAACAATCCACAACAACAACTAGTGGGGTGCTATTAGATGGTGAAAAATGGGAGATATTTCATGTTAACAGTAGAGTTTCTCATTACTGAGTTATTTTTTTCTTGTGGAAAAATTACTGGGTTTGTGAGACAATGTAATTCTATATCTAGTTACGAATTGGAAGCTTAAACTCTTAGAACTATTTAACATGTGAAAAATGTCAGCTGTTTCAAAAGGCCCTAATGATCCAAGAGTGTGCAACAAGTAAAAGTGAAAACAACAGCTGCATTTAAAAAAAGTGAGTAAAATGGGGAATTTGCAAATTCCTGTCAAACGACACACTCAACTGAAAACATCATTTCATCTTCACTTTAATTAGTCTAATCAAGATAATGGGTCGTTAATTGCTTAGAACTGGATGGTAGATTGGAGAAAAGTAGGTAGAAATTCTAAATAACTGTTTACCATTCAAGCAGTGGGATTGTTAGATCTTGTTTTAGGTCTCTAGGATTAAAAATGTCCCCAACTAGTCCCATTCTATTCAAAGTAGTCCTTGATGTCCCAATTACATTTTCAAAGGGGAAATTTTCATTGAAGTTAATGATGCTACATGTAGGTTCATGTCCCTATATGTGTAAATTGAGTTTTTTCATTTACAGAGATCTATCCATTAAAATAAAGCTTCAGTCATACTCCTGCTGTGATTATTATTCCCTTTTCTTGTTTTTTATAGAGTTTTAGGAAAAAAAAATGCAGTTCAAAATGCTTCTAGTGAAATCCATTAATAACATTTTGAATTTCAAAATTTTCATGACAGGAAATGCAATAAAAATAAAACATTTAGTACATTTGAATGAAGCTAATACTTCATTTAAAATAAAATATTTCAGAAATCGCTTTCTTCTGAATATAGGACAAAGAGATGTGTTCTGAAATAAAGCAGTTTTATTTCCCTTTTCCTTGAGAATACTTAGCATATCTATTCAATTCGTAATACCTGCCAAGCCATGGGTCTGTATGTTATGATGTGAGATTGCATACCTTGTCACAAAAATACAGATTCTGCTGCTCAAAACTCATTGGAAAGCTCTACATCTATGCAGACAAACAATCATCTACAAAGCGACTTTGCCTGTGTGAATATAATTGTGTGATTAAGTCTTAAAATGTTTTTCTCCTCCTGTAAAACTTGATTACTTAAAATGCTTCTAAAAAAGGATGGAGATAAAGAGGAAAAAAAAGAGAGAGAAAAAGCATTGTGTGGTCCTGCAAAATAATCAGAAAGAAGACCTGAAACAAGGATGAGAGACTGCTCACATGGCACAGATGTCTATTTTCCTTTGAAAAGCGTTAGTACATGTGAAATGGTATTGTTAACCAACTCAGAAAATAGCTTTTACAAAAAATCTTTTGAATTTTATATGTATACATTAAAATGTTAGTTTTATTCTATTGCAATTTATAAATGGTTTTATTTAGAAAACCTGCAGTATAAGGAGAATACTTTTGCTTAGGTATTTGTTCCTGCTCTTGGAATAACTGAAAGACAAAAGGTAATGGTAAACAAAGGCCAAAACCAAAACTACTCTCTCAGTAAATCACCAGGAGTGACTTAGAGGTAAGCAATTATATCTTTCTAGCCTCGTTGAGTACCATACTGGTAGCTGGAATTAGGATATAGTTACAAGAGTGTGGATGCCACAGTGTAAGTGCCTTTTGTCCAGTTTACATAACACAGTAAGTCCCTTTTAGACACTAACCAAACAGGAGAGCACAATTCTTCCATAGATTTTTCAAGCCTATCATTGTGGATGTTATCGGTATATTAGTGCAGCTGAACAAAATTTAGGTGATGTGGTGAGCATCTGAGGAGTTTGCAATACTCTTAATTGTTATGAAAAATTTAGGGTTTTTTTTCATTCTTTGTTCATACTTACATTTCAAATATTTCTGGAGTCATGTTGTTGGAATGGTGAAAATATTCAAACCAGTATTTGGGCAATATCCTCGATGATGTGCTTTAACTTTTGTTCAGCCCTGAATTCCTCACGCAGTTGAACTGGGTAAACCTTGTAGGTTCCCTCCAATTGAAATTATTCTAATCTAGTCTAATCTAGTCTAATCTAGTCTACTCTATCTGGTGGTAATAAGAAAATTCTAACCTGTTGAACAAACCTCATTTTGGGACTCTGCATTATTGCCAGCCTACCTATTAATGTGTCATCTTGTCCATACAGTAAAATCTAATAACTGATATTGTCATGTCTGAGGAAAATAGATTCTGGAGAGGGACTCAGGCTTTTTGTGGCAATAGAACCTCAGATAGCTTAAGGTCTTATAGGTTTGCTCTTTTCCCGACCCTGACCTCTAAACGCCCTATTCCAACCCTGGCTGAGATGGCACATTGTTTTTTGTGATTGATTGCAGACATGCTTTAACTTTAAAACACATTAGAGAGAATGTGGGTTTTTTTTCAGTCAAGCTGATTTATTTATCCTATTTACATGGTCACTCCGTCAGTACAATGAAGATATGGTGAACTATGAAAAAGAAGTAGTTTAGGTAAGCAAACAGCTGGCAACTGCCCCATAAAGTCTGTGTTGAAATATGGCCTTCAGGTTGTAAGGAAACTCTGCAGAGACAGCACAATCAGGGTCCCTCACTCTCATACTCACCCTTGGTCTCTGAGCTTGTGTGCTTGGTTTCCTTCTGAGAGTCAGGCTCAGTGATAAGGACAAAGGGTCAAAAAGTCAATACTGTCTCACCCACTTCCTAAGATGCTTCTGAACCTGGCAGCTGTGAAATGTTCCCATTTTCTGCCATTTACACACACCATGTAGACCAAGAAGTCCGCAGTCATAGAGGAAATCTGTGATAGAAATAGGAATGGATTGCAGGTTTTCAGGTGAATAGTTTGTAGCTGGTTGAGAAATTCTTTGACAGAAGGGAATGTGAAGGGTCTGCAGATGCAACATAACCAGCTTTACATCATTGCCCAAGCCCATAGCTATGCTTTGAAAATCCCTGCCTGCCTGACTAATTTCTCTCAAAGCAATCAGAAAACTCTAAATTGCTTTTTAGGAGCAGACTGACTCTTGCTAGTCTGAGATTCATAGTTTAATCTCCTGGTGATTTTTTGTTGTACTTAAAGGTCCCCAAATAGTCAACCTATTTCTTTTCTCACACAGACTTCTTTATTTATAGGAACTTCTTAAAATTTTCTGTGTCTTTCACTTTTTCCTATATGCATTTATTTATAATATTTTTTCTTTTTTTTTTTTTCATCTGCGTGTTGTGGCTTTTACTTGTTATATACACTATCACACATACACATCCTTAACCTTTAGTATTAATAAGATGCAAACAAATGGCACGTGTAATTTCTGACCAAAGTTTTACTAACTTATTAGAAACAGATAAATTACTCATGTCTGTGTTCAACAATGGTCTTCTCAAGCTTATTTTTCTGAGTGACTTTCTTGGGGAATTTCTTTGTTGATTTTTTTTTTTTTTTGTATTTATGCCTACAGGTGACAATCTCATAATTATTTGAATAAATCTTCAAATGCATCCACGTAAAAAAATCTCTAGCAGCCATTCTCTGCTAACCTATTATATGTCTACATATATGGGCATATATAAAAAATAAACTGCTAGTCTTAGAAAGTAGATTTAATGAAAGGATATAAATTTATCTTTTTTAAGCTAATGCCATATGAGAACATGAATTGATCTGGAAAGGCTGCTGGCAGCCTACTCTTTAACTGTATTAGCTTTGTCTCCATTGGATCTATGTCTGGCTGTCAGATTCCTATTCAGTAGCACAGAGACACAAAGTCTGCATGAGAAAACATGCCCATCAATGATGAGATTATTAAGTGAACAATAACAATGAAAAAACACCCACATGAAAATCTCCACTTCTAAATGTATTTAATGTCAAATCATCATGGTATTAATGGTGCTGATTATATCAGTGACATCCTGCCCTACCTTGTCATACTCTTCTGTATTTTGCTGAGTAATGGTTGAAATACTATCATAGGTTCTAGTTCTCAAGAGGATTTCCATTTCTTAAAAGTAGGAGAAAATACAGTTTTTACTTTTCTCAAGGTCCATGCCTGCTCCAGAATGTAGATTATCCTCTGCTACAGTCAGCCATCTCCATTTCTCTTCTTTCCAGTCACTAGATATATATTTTTTAATGACAAAAACCCAGAATAATTTCCCAAATATAACTGTTTTGTTTAATTTCCCCCATGTATAATTCTTAGAAATCAGTCCAAAACATTTTACACAAAATAAAATGTAATACTAGGAGGAAGGCAGATAGGATGAACCAGGATTTTAGGGAAGAAATATTTGTGGGTGTCATGGTTTACGTTCCCAGAAAAATACTTGTGATATCTAACTGCGTTGAATTCTTTCCATTTTTGTTGAGTTCTTTTTTTGCCCAGAGTGAATTCACGGGGAGCTGGGGTCATGCCACCGCAGGCAGGGATTGTGGTGAGTGGTCCCGGCAGCTGCAGCGCCTGATTCCAGTGACCACGGCAGCAGCGGATAACCAGGACAGTGACAGTGGAACAGCAGCCCCTGGCACAGGCAGAAATGGTAGTGGCCAATTCTGTGGCACGGACTGTCGGCAGGAGTGACCTGTGGTGCCGTGGTGTAGGGGCAGTGTCAGCACCACGCGAATGGGCATCCATTGCTGGAGGTACGTTGGGACCACAGCATTGTGGCGGCGGAGGGATGTGGCCCACTGTGGAGTGGACGTGCGTGCGGCTGTGTGCGTTTCCTCTGGAGTGGTGCAGTGCTGTCCCAGGCACAAGCCCCATCGCTCAGTGTGAACCACATAGTTGACATGGATGCCGCCATTGCTGGTGATGTAAGAGTCCGGAAGGCAGGCGAGATGGACAGCTCGGAGCTGTGTTTCGATTGGGCAAATTTGGAAGGAAGTGGGGGGAGTTGGAAAGGTTTTTAAAAGGACTGGCAGACTTGGGCTCACCCTATTTCCACAGGCTGTGCTGAGAAGGAAACTGGAGCATGCCAGGCTTCAGCTGTCTCCTTTGGATTGCCCATTTTCCTTGTCCCTGCCATGGTCTGTCACCTGAGTCTTCAGACAGGTCCCTGGGGGTTTCGGACTTTTCCCTGCTTCCCAGCTGTTCCCCACTTCCCACAGTGGAGGATTGCTGCAGAATCTTGACTCTGGCTATGCAGCAATGGCAGCAGACTTGGCACTCTGCTTACTGCCTGAATGCTTTTGGTTACAGTTTCAACAGTTGTTCTGTTTTAGGGTTTGGGGTGTTTTTAGTGGCTGGGTCCCAGGGTATTTGTGTTCTTGGGGTCCTGTGTTGGGGTCGTGGTCTTACATGTGTGGGAGGTGAGGTTTTTGGGTGTGTGGGAGGCATGGCTAGTACCATTTTTATATATATATATATTATTTTTTTTCATTCATATTTTTATTTCTTTTTTTTTTTTTAATAAATCTTGTTGCATTTCCTCTAATGAGCTCTCATCCAAGTGGTGCTTAGATAACTTTCTCACTGTCTCAAACTGAGACAAAAAGCTGCCATGTCAGAGAAAGGAAAACGTGAGATAGGATTCCGACTGCAAAATGGTGAGAAAGAACAATAAAATGGAATTTAGATGTTCTGAGTTCCAGTCTCCCTCATATCATAGCTGGTTGTTTTGGACATAGGTTTTGTACAGTAGCGCAGTGAAGAAAGGATGATTTCCCTAAAGGCAGCAGCTGGTAATTGTTCCTGGATGATGGGATGTGCTGCAGTTTCTGCACAAACAATTTAAAACAACTATATTGTACACACCATTTCTGCTTTTTTTAAATTGCCATTTATGATGCTAGACATAATTAACAACATTTTCAATCTCATCTGCTTAACTTACTAAAACTTTTTCTTCCCCTTCAATTGTGGGGTGCATTGTTTTAACCTAAGTTTTTTTCCTTTAGCATCTTTTAATGCACTTAAAGCATATGCTTCAATTCTGCTTTGATTCCTACAACCACTTTCTTTGTCTAATATCTATTGATACCAAGCAATTTTCAGACAGTTGTGCAAATGTACTTTTTCCATTTTATAAACTGTATCTATGGAAATCAACTATTTAGGTGCTATGGACTAGGTTCATATAAAGGACAGTGACAATGAAACACTGCATTACAAAACTTAATTTGAGGTGCAAAACTATTTCCTAAAATTTAAGTTTGGGGCCTGTGCCTTCCTGTCCAGGAAACTTGAGTAGAGATCACATAAGTCAAGCAGCTCACTGGAGAGCCTTTGAAGATAATAGTGCGGAGAAGATAGCAAAACACTCTTAAAAGACAGAGTTCATTCTTGAGCATACAGAAGTGCTTACGCCACTTTGGAAATCATCCCTGTGA
Source organism: Neodrepanis coruscans (assembly GCA_013400695.1). Taxonomy (NCBI): domain Eukaryota; kingdom Metazoa; phylum Chordata; class Aves; order Passeriformes; family Philepittidae; genus Neodrepanis; species Neodrepanis coruscans. The sequence goes on along the minus strand of VYZS01068490.1, from coordinate 969 downwards.
AATTCTTTTTGCCTAATATAAAGAGGTTTTTTTTCTTTTGTTTTTCCCTGAAAATAAATCAACCAAACAAATAAAAGATCTCTCTGCTGCTAGGCTTGAGCATTCCCTTGAGGTTGATTTTGAATAGATACTTAAATCTGAAATGTTAGAGAAGAAGGGGGAGAGTAGAGGGAAACTGAAGTGAAAAGCATTAAATATATGTTTAATGGTTCATACTGTAGTTAATGGTAGCTTGGCTTTCAAACCTTGTTGAACTTTAGGGATGAGGTGTTTATCAGGGTGCTCAGTAATATCAGCAGTATGAAGCCATATTATCCATATGACCACAAACATGTCAATCATATAGGTTTGCCTAGATGAAATTTTGCCAACTACTGAACTTTTAGAGTACCTAAGGAAACATTAATGTCTCAGTGTTTGGCATTAGGACTCAGTGATCACTGTAGGTCCCTTCCAACTGTAATAGTCTATGCTAGAACAGTGGCAGGGCTACAATAGTCTATTCAGTGGTAGTGGAGACCATGGACTAAATGGAATGGGCACTATGGAGTCTGATGTATGTTTATCCACTTCTTTCAATGTCACTTTTATATTCATTTTAGTGGTTTGGAATTTTTTAGTTTCTATTTCTCTGTGAGTTAAATAATCATGAAAGCCAAACTTTTTATGAACTGCATTATGGTATATATAGAACACGTTCTGCTTTTAAACAGTCCTGCTGGAAATCTAACAACAATTATGAGTTTGCTGAATGATGGATTTAAGAGCATGAGTCTTTATAGTTTTTGTTTCTGTTAATTATTTTTTTCCTAGCTGTAGGATTTCTTTTAGAAAAGGACAAGGAAGTAAACCAGAAGGGTATTACAGTAGTCCCATTCCTTTATATTAGGCAACTATTTGAAGCTAAATGTGTAATTTTTTTTCTTTACCTTAAGAGGTCCTTTAGGACATTTGTCGTGGTTTTACCAC
>VYZS01068489.1:5420-23848 GCA_013400695.1 Neodrepanis coruscans | reverse complement strand
CTGTGAAATTAACTCTAAGAACTTCCAGTTAATAGCATGCAATAAAATAAACATTCTGCACATTTTCCCTAGATGTCATAATTTGTTCTACTGCATTGGGTCATTGTTACAGAAAATTACACTTATCTGTTCAAGTAAGCATGAAAACATTACTTTTTTCATTGGACTTTGCAACTATTCTTCCATTGAGATATGGAAATTTGAAAGCATTAGTCAGTTGTGCATCTTCTAACTTTTTCAGAAATTAATATGCATTCAGGATATAAGACTGGTCTGAATCTTCCTCAGTTTCTTTTTACACATAGGTGATAACCATCTGTGTCAGCAACAAAAATCCTTTTCTTTGCACTGGCTGCTTCAACTGGATGTCGACCAAAAATTAAAAAAAAAGAAAAAAAACTTTTTAAAAGCAAAAAATTGTGATATTGTAAAGAATAGAAGAGAAAAAGATACATGAATGGAACAGAAGAAGATACATTAAAAGAATCCATAAAGTTTTTCCCAGCTGTCATCAATGACATTTACTCTGAGACAGACATAATATGAAATTGAAACTCAGAACAAATTGGATAGAGAAATCTCTCCAGCAATAGAATAAGTGTTCTTTAGAAAGAAGAAATAGAGAATAAAATACAGCAGATGTCTATGAATCAAGGATTTATTAGCCAAAGAGAGGAATTAAAATGATTAGTCTGTTGTCACTATCAGGATACAATTTAATACAATCGACTGAAGCCCATGGAAAGAACGTAGATGATTGAAAAAAAGACAAAAGGGGGAAAAAGAATAAGCCATAATTAGTAGTTCATTGTTCTGCTCCATTGTAACATCTTTCAAATTAAGTCAATGCTTGAAATATGCAAATTACTAAATTCAAAGATGTTTACTTGGCATAAAGTGGATTTTAGAACTCAAGAAAGTGTATCACAGTCTTGTAATTTATCTACTATACTATTATGTTGCAGAAACGTAAGTATGACAATTAGTTTAAAAATCATATAAAATTCTGTTGTAAGTTCATTGGTTAGGTGTGGTAATTTGCTTTTTTTCCCTTCCTTCTTTCATAATTACCATGGTGGTCAGGGAAAGCACACAGCAACTTACTCCTTTTGTTTATCCTTTGAATAATTTCTTTATTTTGCCAGGAAATTTTACAAAAGTATTGAATGCATTTGCCACAGGACCTTGGAAAAATAGCTAAGAAACAGGAATAGGCTTTTTCTTTAGTATTATATGTTTGAAGTTTTCTTATAATTCTTATTATCTGGAAGATTATAGAATAGTTTTAATCATGATTTAGAAATCAAGCATGAAAAACATGAAACCTTACCTTTAAAAACACATTCCAAAAATATGTAATCTTTCTAAAATAATTTTGGTATGATATAAAAACCAAAGAAGTGGGGATTTGTTGCTACAAATTTGTTGCTACAAATTTTGCCTATGGCAAAATTCCTGCCAACTGCAGCAAATACAGAATTGACCTCTGTTTTCCTTTGCAAAGGACTTCTGATACTCAGCTGCAAATTATTTTTCAAGCTTTCCAAACCTGTCCTCCATGGCAAAAGATGACTATCTTATTACAGTTAAATCCTTCTAATCATGGTGACTAAAACTATTATTTTAGATTTTTTTATTCCATATGAATACACTCCTCAACACAAAAGGTTCCTACCGAAAAGGCAAACTAATGGGGATAGCTAACAACTATTTAGAAATACACAAGTCAAAAATGATCAAACTCTATCATGAACTAATTAAAGCAAGGACATGGAAGGAAGACGAGATATGTGACACTCAATCTTTTTCTAGGAAGGTCCCTTTGTTTTTCATACAAATTCCTCTTCACTCTAAAGACAATTTAATGTAATTCTATTATAACACATCAAGAAAAAATTCTGTTAAATCCTCCAGATGTAAATGATTTTGATGTTCACTTCTCAAATAAAGGTGAAAATGTTATTTGAAACCTTGCACATGACAATGCCTTCTCTTTGGAAGAGTGATAAACAACCTTGCAGACTCCTGAGACACTAAATGTATTCATAGATAAATGAATGTTTCCATCACGTTCAGTGGAGCTGCACTGGCCAAGAAGTCCATATAGTTCTGTCTGTCCATATAGTTCATATGACTGAGATGGGAATGTGCCTCAAGTGACTCTTTCTGACTCCTCATGAATATAATCTTACATAAGAAGTCAGAAATAAGACTTATTTCAGTGAATCCTCTTCCATCAGACATGCTCAGTAAGCCACAATGAAGAGCTATATTCTTTTGCCTCATTTTGTCCATAAAATTTCTACCTTGAATATAGTCTTTGATATGGATCTATGAATGTTGATATTGGGAAATTATATTTTTAATATATTTTCATTTGCCCATTTATAGAAATCTGCTTATTGTTTGTTTGAGGTTTTTTTTCCCATGAGTTGTTTCAAAACCTAAAAAGCAAACACTATAAATGTAAGAAATGTGGAGGTTTTTGGTGTTTTTGAGTGTTATCTTTGGTTACTATTTCACCATTAATACTATTTAAACCATTGATATATGAAGGTTTTGGCTTTTGCTTGCTTAAATAAGACCTTCCTGGCAGCAAGATTTAATAACCAGTAAACAGACTCCCAGTACACTGCACTGTAATACTGTACTTTCTGGGATGCTTAGACTTCACCAAAAGCAGATAAGAGCTTCAGCATTCAGGGTTTTTTTAGAAGGATGCATAAACATAAAGAGTTTTTTGAATTCAGACTAGACAAGAGTTGCATAGAAATGAAGCAGAGAATACACAGCACCAGATATCCTGTGTTTGGAAATATAGCATGGAACTCATCCAAGGGATTTCTTCAGATGAAGTAATCTGAACAAATTATAGAATCATTTAATGTTATGAGTTGGAAGGGACTCACAGGGATCATCGAGTTTAACTCTGGCCCTGCACAAAACCAACCCCGAGAGTCACACCATGTGCCTGAGAGCATTGTCCAAACACTCCATGAGCTCTGTCAGATTTGATGCTGTGCCCACTGCCCTGAGGAACCTGTTCCAGTGCCCGACAACCTCCTGGTTGAAAAACTTTTTCTTAATATCAAACCTACACATCCCCTGACTCAGCTTCATGTCGTTCCCTCGGGTTCTGTCACTGGTCACCAGAGAGCAGAGATCAGTGCCTGCCCCTCCTCTTCCCTCTGTAAGGAAGCTGTAGACTGACATCCCCCCATCAGCCTCCTTTTCTCCAAGCTGAACAGACCAAGTGATCTCAGCCACTGCTTGGATGGCTTCACTTCTGACCCGTCACCATCTTCATACTTGTCCTTTGGACACTGTCTAGTAAATCCCCTGAGATTCACTTAATGCAGAAAGACAGGTGTATCTGAACTATTTGACAGATGATTTCTGCCAATTGATTTGCAATCTCCAGCTCTCTTTATGTCTCTGTACTAACTGCCAAGGAAGGTGAAGGAAGCAAGATTAGCTACAAAATTTGAAGTTAGGTGAGGTAACTGAAATCAATCACATTACCCAGATTCCAAACCCTTTTTGACAAATCTTTCAGCCATGTAAAGGAGATATTCAAATGCACCATCTACTCTTTGCAAACACAACTGTAGTATTTCATGGAGCTGGTAAGCAAAGATTTAGATAGTCTTTCCAATGAAATAAAATCTCCTTACTCCTTAGAGAACTAAAGACGTACAATGACACTTGTGTGGTAATATCCTTTTAATAGTAATTAAGTGCAAAATTAAAATTATATCCTTACTAAGATGGATCACTGGGGAAGTTGAACTGTTGCCTTTTGCTGTAAATCATATTCATTACAACTTGCTTGGGATTTTAAACCATTGGTATTTAAACACAATTATGTTAATTTAGATATGCAAATCAGTGTAATTACTGTTGCTTCCTGTAGGTTTCCACACAATCAATATGCACTGTATCTTCCTGATGAGGTCAAGACAAGAATTTCCATTTTAATGTAGAGCTTTATGTCTTTTAGAATGGTTTAAGTATCTTTTACTTTATGAACTGATGTTATTTCCTTACAGCACATATACTGTAACTGTCAAAGTAAAGTATGTGTGACTTTGACTTTTTTGATTAAATTTGTATATAGTTAAAATTAGAATATCTTCAAAGATAGATTAGTCATTGATTTGCCTTCTTCCACTAGATTTTTTATTTTAATTTTTCTAATAATTTTAAAATCACTTAATTTTTTAATCATTTCTCAGCAATGATCCTTCACCAATGTCTGGTGATCTCTTGCAAAGGAATTCGAAGCATAAAGGGTTATACAGAAACTACACAATACAGAAAGTTGAAAAAGTTTCACATTGGGAATGTGAAGAGACCTATGACACAAGACAGAAAAGAAACAGAAGTGAGGAAATGAATGGGAGAAGAGGGAACAATAATCCTGGAGAATCAATCAGAAGCACTGATAGGTGGATGGATATGAAGAGGGGCAAGAACCTAAAATGAGCATTTGATAAATGAAGAGTGGAGACAAAATTCAAAGGGGAAAGGGATATGGCTCAAGATGAGCAGGAACTGAAGCAAAATATTTCTAACAATCAAGCACTGTCCCTACAAGATAAAATCATGAACTGTAGTACTTTTGAATTCTGCATTGGACACAATTTTACACTGATTTACTTTCATACCTAACACACCCGACAATCTTAGAGCAATTTGCTTTTGTTCTATATTCAACTCTTCTCCCATATATTTATACTGAAAATCATATCCCTTGTGAGTTTGCAGTGTGCTTGCCTAAACAAGTCAAGCATTTCCAATCATTTCTCATTAAAAAAAAATCTTATTCCCTTAATCATTCTCTGTGACTCTTCTGTCTCAGATTTATCTACCTCAAAAATAGGAGGACTAGGCTAAATCCTACATTATGCACAAAAACTTGGTAGTTCCTTGGGAAAATGTGTGTGTATATAGATATATATATATACCTGTACCTATATATATATACCTAATACCTGTTGTGGTGGTTTTACCACAAATTCAGTGATTTTGGAGCAGAGACTCTGAGAGAAGTCACAAACACAACCCCAAAATGAAGAAAACACACAAATATCACAGTTTATTTTGCATAAACACCAAAACCTGACAAATAAAGTGCAAAACAGACAAACAAATTAAATTTTTCCAGGGCACACGTTTGAGGTGAGGACGCTCTGGAGATAGTGCTTGTCTCTCTCTCCCTCTGGGCCCAGCTGAGAGACTCCGGGGTAGTTAGAAGGGAGCACGTGGTCTCAAGATCCCCTTAGCCGTGAACCTCTGCCCGGTTTTGACTGAGGAAACAACTCAAGAAGATTACAAAAACCGTGCACGCCCCTCCCTCCCTCCCTTTAGCCCAAGGAGAGATTTAGTGCTGAAAAAGGGGAAAATGTGGTCTTTGGCCCCTGGGGAATAGCTGCAAGGTAACCCCCAGGTCACCTGCCTCCGCGGGAACAAAAGGAAAAGCCACAAAAGGAAAGGAAAGGAAGAGAGAAAAAAGAAAAAAAAAGAAAAGGAAGGAACAACCCTTCTGCTGAAGGGAAGAAAATCCCCCTCCCAGAAAGTGCTCACCAAACCCCCGTAGCAGAATCCCTGACTCAGTCCTCACGTGGGCTAGATCCCGGTGAAAACGAGAGGCGATGTTTCTCTTGCTATTTCTGAGATCCAAAGAGACCGGAATGGCGTCCGCGTGGCCGTTTTATAGGGGTATAGTATTTCCGCCCCTCTGGGGGTGGCGCCCCAGGGGCTGGCCCTCGTCCCATTGGCCGGCGCCCCCGGGGCCCGCCCCGGCACGCAGCTGCTCATGGGAGAAACTGCCTCCGCCCGGAAGTGATACGCGTGCCGGGAAGGCATTTCCAGCTCATGGCGGCCACCATCCAGCTTACATGTGGCCGCCACGAGCCGGACTGGCGCTGTCGCTTCGTGGCCGCTGCAGGCCCGGCGCCGCTGCTGGGCTGCTGCTGCTGTTGGCGCCGCCCCGCCGCCGGCCCGCAATGGCCATGTGGTCGGCTTGCATGGTGGCGTCCAGCCAGAATCGTCACATTCCGGTGCTGCTGCCTGTGCTGCCTGCAGCCGCCGCTTTTCGCCACCACAGGTAAGGGGCCGGCCCTGCGCTCCCGGGGGGGATGAGGAGGCGCCGCCGCTGCCCCCACAGCACGTGCCCCGGTGCGGGACACGGCCGGGAGACGGAGGGTTGACGGAGGCGGCGATCTGCTGGGCTCGTGCCAGCTGATTCAGCTCGGACCGCCGCCGCCGCCGCCGCCGCTCCACAGGGCTGCGCCACTGTCAGCACCAGGTGAAGCCGCCGCCTCACTGGCTTCTCCCGGGACCGGGCAAAACCGTCGCTTTTGCCGGCTCCTCTCGGGGCCGGGCAAAGCCACCGCTGCTGCTGGTTCGCCCGCTGCCACTGGCCATCGTGACGCCATCACCCATAGCCCCGGTGGCTCCCGGCGCGTGCCGCGGCTCCATTCCCGACGCGGTCTCCACGGGCGCAACAGCCCCGGGACCGCGGGACAGCCCTGGCAGGGAATGGGGGGGGGGAACGGTTTTATTTTTCCAACCCACAACACCTGTGTACTCTGGCATCATATCTGCCTTATTCCCAGATCAAATATGTCCCTGCCAGGGTGCACTATGAAACAGGTTTACCACAGAAATTTCTTTATGCTCCAATAAGTTTGATAAGAAATGATGGCAAAGAAAATAAGGATGTGATGATGTAAGTGACAAATACAGCACTACATACAGCACTAAAGCACTACACAAATACATGAGTGACAGTCACATTTCCTTCATTTTAATTGCCATTGTTTATTTGCTGATAATTTTGTAATTCCAAATTATATGGAGTCTTAAATGTATATTTTATATTAGAATACATTAGAATTACATAGAATCAAGCATGCTATTTTTTTCATTTCCTAACTCTCTAATAATAACATTGGAATGAAAATCTGAAACTAAGACATGTCAGCTTATGTTTTTGAAAGAACAAGAGGATATGGCCTCAAGTTGTGGCGGGGGATGTTCAGGCTGGACATCAGGGAAAATTTCTTCATAGAAAGGGTTGTCAAGCATAGGACTGGACTGCACAGGGAGCTGGTGGAATCACCATCCTTGGAGGTGTTGATGAAAATCTGGATGTGGCACTTAGTTTTATGGTTTAGTTGACAAGGTGATTGGTCAAAGGTTGAACTTGATGATCTCAGAGGTCTTTTCCAGCCTGATTGATTTTATGGTTCTATGTTGTGGATGCAAAAAATAAGCTTAAAAAGTTATGAGGAATGAAAATAAACCAAATACTCTGTTTATTTTGGTATAAGAGTTCATGAATAACCAAGCTCTGTTTAATGTACTTTGAGATTCAATTTCATGCCCACATTCAGTACCACATTAATGATTTTGCATTCACCTATAATATTAGTGGAAAGAAACTACAATCTTGGGAAAAACTTTACATTGGTATTCCACTTGGATAGCATAGTCTGTTTATAAAATATCCAATATGCATGCAATTCTACGTGGTAACACTCTTTGAGATGGAGTTTTTTGTATATTTCCTGGTTCACAAGCAAAACTTAGAATATTAAATCTATAATCAAAGATATGAAGTGTAACACACAGGTATCAGAGAAGAGCATCTCCAAAGTCTTAGAGATTCTGTGCATTCTATAGAAACACTTCGACAATATTATGCAGTTTATGTCTGCAATCATAAACTCAGTTGCTGTGCCCTCCTCACTGAGCATTTATGTCACATTTCCCAAGAAATTCCATTCTCATTTGAAAATCTGTAGTCCCTTATAATGGAACCAGCTTAGGATCAGTGCCACTGAAATAATTTGAAAATGTAATATGCCCTCTTCAGGGTTGTGCATGTGTGAAATTCAGAGCAATTTGATTCTGATATTCTTAATATGAAGTCTAATCTTTAATAGACTGTTGTTAAAGACAACCTGCACTTGTGCACACAGATATACAAGTATCTTTATTTAGACCTTGAATTAGACAAGAGGAAATTCAAGTCCAGTAGGTATTGTGTAACTGCCATGCAGTAAAGATGTCAATCAAAAAATTTACTTTATTCATAACACTGGTAAAACATTAATTCTGAGAATTAAGATTCTTCTTCTTTTCTCACAGGCTCCATTAAATTATCCAAATGATAAGTTGTCCCTGAAGAATTGTAGTTTAGTATACAGCTTTTTTTTTCCCCTGTATATGCACTTCATTTTAACCCATATTCATTCTTTGATTATTTAATACTTTTACAGAATAAACAAGCTACAGAGATCAGTTCACCTCAGTTTTCCTGCCAAAAAGAGAAATATTCAAAAAAATTGAAATTAAAAAAAACCACATATAATTGTCTTGCAAAGGTGTTTTAAAGCAACAGATTTGATGCCTCATACCTGGAAGTGTTGGAGGGCAAGTTGGATGGATTATTGACACATGTGTTCCAATAGAAGGTGTCCCTGCCCATGGCACGGGTGTTGGAACAAGATGATTTTTGAGGTCACTTCGAACAAAAACCATTCTATGATTAAAATATATTTGTGTTGAACATATTCACTGTATTCATTAAAAACAATATTGGCTATTGACTTGATTATAGTCTTAAAAACATGGATGTAAAATAAACTGAGAATGTTAAAGTATATTTAGTCTTGAGGAGAAAAATACTGTAACAAACTAACTATTCACAGTCAAAACTGGGCAATTGTTCTGTAACATAAATAATAGGTTTATGTGCTGTTTAACTTTTGTTGTTTAAATCAAAGTACTAAAAATTTCTCATTAATCCTAGCAGTCAAAATTAAATTCTTTTTCTTGAAGAAGTAGTTAACAGGGATCAGATTGACTTACTCCAAAAGTAAGTCCTTTGTATATTTGTACCTTTTTACAGTGAAAAAGAAAGAGGTATTTATGCAAATTTCTATGATAAAAAAGATATTATGCAAATATAGTAGAACAGCTGCAGTAAACTGCAGTAAGACAGAGTGAAGATTGTCTTTTATTGCTCCTGTTTGATGCTTTTTTTTCTGAGTTGTGTGTTAAATCTTGAACTTAGACAAAGATCCAGCAAATTAAGCTAAAAAGTTATATTCCACGGAGAAATTGATGGGAAACAGAGCACTGTAGAGCATGTGCTCTGCACTGCCACTTCTGCCTAACACAAGTTTTCTGCTAGAAACTCTCAGCTGGATGGATCTGAACTGCAGAGGACATGGTTTGCACTGTGGGTAAATGCTTATATAAACTTGTGAGAGGGCAAGAGTCATAAAGTTAACTTATTTCATTTAGAAAAGTATTGCAAAAAACCTGCACTGTTTTTCAATAAACATTTCATAAAAATTCCAAACTCTTCGCCAATGTATGTATTCTCAGAAGACATATAACCAAGAGTTTTAAGAGCCTCTTGATAGTCAGTGGTGGAGTATATTGCAATAGGTTCGAAAATGCTCTTTCTGTCTGCTGGGCCATAGCATACCTTAATACTGATTTATAAAACTGTAAAGCCTCCACAGGAACAAATAGTGTGAGTTTAAAGAAGTTCCAAATGGATTAACCTAATGATCCTGAAGATTTTTTTTAAATTCATTTTAGTTTTTAGGGAGCAAAGTCCTAGGTGATTTTAAATTATGGATTTATATTTTCATAGGTCTTTAGAAGAGTTTTTCGAGCAGTGCAAAATCTCATACAGCACACCACGGGAGTCTTATCTTTAGATATTCATGCAAGAAAAACTCCATAAGTCTTCAGTGAGCTTGAAGTGAGCTTGATGAAGAGAAGTAAAATAACTAGACACACAAAATCAGATAAGGGTAATTTTCTACTTTGAACTCTCATTTTAAGTATGTGAAATAAGACTGACTTCTCTTGGACTTACATAATTCGTAAGAGTACCAAGAGCAGAATTCATCCCTCCTATGTTTTACAAGTATTTTGTGATTGTAATGCAGTTGTAGTGAGGTCTCGCTAATGTTCAGCAAAGCTAAGAGAAATTCAGTGAGAGGAAACTACATTTATGAGATAAAACTTTCCTATCTTCCACTCCAGTAAAACTAAATAAAGGTATAGTCGGTTAACAATTTCAATTGAGAGTTAAAATGTATATCTCTGTATGGTGTATGTATTACTTTTCTAATCAAAGTTAATCACTGTTGAACTATAATGTAAAATGAAATAACTAGAATTAATCCAAAATTTCTGTTATAAGATATCAGAAAATGTGTCTTGAATAGGTTGACTTACAATTATAAATTAAGTAATGTTGTCTTCATTGTTTGAACAATATGATCCTTCTCCAGCAATCTGGAAGAGTTGTGCTTTACCATATTCTATTGTCAGAGTAGATCTGGGTCAAAGGCATAAACTATAAAGTAATTTGGATTTCTACTTCCAGAATCAGTGGTAATTTTGTTCTGTAGATGTAGAAAAAAAAGGTTTCAGAACAAGGACTCCTAATATGCATTGTAATCGTACATCTCTCATAGTGTTTTCACTTAAGTATTGCTGGTGAATTTCCATGGTGTGTAGGACTTCCTTGATGATTGATGGTGGTCTCTGATCTGGAGATGCCTTTAGCCATCTTACTAAATTTTAGCTTTAGGGTTTATTTTGACACAAATGTGTCACAGCTCAGATTTTACTGGTTACTGGCTATTATTAGCTATAAAGAAGAGAAAGACACAGGAATGTTATTTGGTAGTTTTCTACTAAAAGCAAAAGCAAACCAATGAAAAATTTGGTTACTGACTCTTACCACAAAATTCAACGGAGAAAAAAAAGCCCTATATATAACATAGCTATTCTTCAGGACTGACTCTTATGTAGAGCGCAGATATCATCAGGTGATATTCATATGTCTTTTATACCCAGAGTAAATTCCTGGCTCTATTGAAGTCAGTAATGGAGCCAACATGGATTTTAACAGGGCACAGAATTTCACATTTTGTCTTTAATTTTGAATAAAACAATTTATATTAATAAATTTCAACCAAGTACTGACTTTCAAATATGTGATTCTTTTAACCAGGGTTCACATGATCAGGAAAAAACAATATATTAATTAAATATTATTAGTTAGAAAATGAAACCATAACTTATATCCTTAATAAAAACTTTTTAACAGCAATCACTCAGAGTGGTGAGGCACAGGAACAGGTTGGCCAGAGAAGTTGAGGATGCCCCACACCTGACCAGGTTGGATGGAGCTCTGAGAAATCTGATCTACTGGTGGCATCCCTGCTCACGGTGAAGGGGTTGGAACAAGATGATTTTTACAGGTCCCTTCCAACCCAAGCCATTCTATGATTCTATGAAACACAGCTGTAACCTATGGAACAAGTTTGACAAGGCAACACAGTATAGATTATATGAGTTTCCATTTGTTCCTATATTCTGAAGTTCTTAATATAAAAAGTATATTTAACTGAAGTTATGGCTCTTAATTTGAAAAAAACCCAAACATCTCTATTGCTTTTATTTGTATGATCAAGGAGAAGTTTGAATGGAATAATTTCCTTGTGGTTTGTTAGTTTTTAACATCCCTTCTATGAGGAAAACTTCCATTTTGTTACTACTCAGTGTTACGTATGTTTGTCTTTTTGATTTTTATTATACTGGCAAATGAAAAGAAAATCCTAATATAAAATGTAATGATATGATAACAGGAGGACTGTGAACCAATTCAGGAAGCAACTGAGAGAAGTAATGAGGTAAAAACAGACATTTAGTTCCTCATGATATTCAGAAACATGGAGGTATGATTAAAGGAAAATTTACTTAGGGATTTTTCATGTCCATAAAGGAATAAAACACGCCAACATATAGGATACTTAATTAGAATATTATCCTCCCAATGAGTTAATTAGAATATAAGCTGGGAAAACAAAATAACAAAGTATTTCCAAAGGGAGAAATTTCAATGCATCCTCTTTTAAAGTTATATTGGCAGCTGAGGAAAGGAGAACAATCTCATGAGCATATATTAGATGATTGAGTATTTAACTTGTGTATTTTCTTTTCTTTCCCACAATTGAAATGAATTGCTTTCCTTCCGCTGTAGTTGACCTGCATTCTTCTTCCTCTGAGAGCTTCATTTTTTTATCTCCATAGTCTTTTTATCTTAAAGAGACAGTGATTTAATATACTCACATTTTTTTTTATTTGAATTTGAAAGAAAGAAACTGTAGATGGCAATCTTTATAATTCCTTTTTCTCTCTTAAGTGTCCCTTCCTTTGTTATCCTGACAGTATATTTTTTCCATATTACAGGGAATCAGCATTCATTAATATAAAATATCTTCTCATGCATTACTAGTGTAGTGGTTTGACCCTGGCTGAATACCAGGGACCCACTAATGCAAATCTCTCACTCCCCCGTGCAAACAGACAGGGGATAGAAAATATAACTAAGGGTTTAATGATATAAGGACCATAACAGATCCTTTACTGATCACCATCATGGGCAAAACAGACTCCAAGTGGAGTTATTGTTTTTATGTTATTATGTTATTATGAATTTATTATTGACAGGATCAGAGTTTAAGAATGAGAAGCAAAATAAATCTTAAAGACACCTTTCCCCCACGCCCCATCCTCCCAAGTTCTACCTCCTCCCCAGCAGTGCAGGGATTATGATAAATTTTGTGCTGCTGCTCAAGGAGAGGATCCTTCCCCTGGTTCCCATGAGGTCCCTCCCATGGGAGACAGTTCTTCACAAACTGCACCAGTGAGAATCCATCCCACAGGCAACAGTCCTTCTGACACTGCTTCCACATGGGTTGCTTATCCATAGGATGCAGTCTTTCAGGCACAAGCTGCTCCAGCGTGGGTCTCACACAGGCCAAAACTCTTACCACAAAAGTCTTGCTCCAGCATGGGCTCCTCTTCCTCTTCCTTTCTGCAGGCTACAGGTCCCTGCCAGGACCCTGCTCCAACATGGGCCTCCCCCGGGGTCACAGCCTCATTCCAAATTCCACCTGCTTCGTCATGGGTTTCTTCATGGGCTGCAGCTGGATCTCTGCACCCCTGTGGTCCACCATGGGCTGCAGGGGAGCATCAGCTCCGGTGTCTGGAGCACCTCCTCACCCTCCTTCTGCACTGACCTTGGTGTCTGCACTGTTGTTCACATCATCTCCCTTTGCTCTTCTCTGGTTCCCATCTTCATCTACCCCTAATTTTTTTTCTCTCTTCTTAAATATGTGTCCTGGTTTGGACGCTAGGGGACGTTAATAGTGACGAGAGAACTCAACAGAAAATCAAAAACAAAAACAACAAGATTTATTTTACACACACAGAAAATCAATAATAAAAGCACAGGAACAGACAAACTGAGCTCCTCCGAGGCTGGCTGCTGGTGGAAGGGAGGAAGCTAGGATGGCGCTGGGTCCTCGCCAAGGTTTCATGAAAAACAGGAACAATAAAAGGAAACCAGAGGGGACCCCAGGGGACAGAAATACCACAGCTGATGAAGGGATGTGGTCCTCAGCCCCTGTGCTGCCCCTGCTGCCGCTGAAGCTGCACTACTGCTCGTGCTGCTGAGCAGAGATGAGTAAGGATGCAACTCTGATGGCCGACAAGCCCCAAAAGAGAAAGATGGCCTCTGGGATCACTGCTTTATAGGGAGTCCAATCCTGCATGATCTCAGAGTCCCTTCCGAGTGCAGGTCACCTCTGGATTGGCTAAACGGCTCCCGGAAACTGCCCCCCTGCGAGATCTCGCCACGAGGCAACATGACAGCGCTTCTCATCAGAATGCCTCATGGCCAGGGCCCAAGGGGGAATGGGGCCACCCGTGGGCACCACAGAGAATCCTGGGGGCTTCGGACTTCGGCACTGGGCTGCTCTCACCCACCCAGCAGTGGCAGCCACTCGTGTGGGGTGGTTTCTTCCCCCTGCAATGGCTGCTGGCACTCGGTTCGGTGCCACATTTCACACGCGTGGGAAACCCACAGCGCATGTGTGCAGCGCCAGGAACAGTCAAGAAAAAAACCTGCCAGCGCTCAGTGGCAGTTTTCTGCTACCACTGGCAGCTGGGGGGGGCACCACCCCTGTCATGCCGTGCTGCCACTACGCCAGCGGGGCTGTGCGCACGGCAGCTGCTGGGCGAATGCTAGCAGCAGCATCCCCCAGCAGGAAGACAGCCCTGGGCCACCACCACCACTGGGTGGAGAACTGGCGTGGGAAGGGCTTCAGGGCTGTTCCTGCTGCAGGTTCCGGGGACGGAGGGTGGCACCTGCACGGGTCCTGCTGCTCTGCTTGCCTGTCTTGTTTTTATAAACATACAGAAGGCAAGGTTTAAAACACCTCTCATCCCCCCCTCCCTCCAGAAAGTCCCTAAAAACCCTCAAAAAACCCCAAAACCCTCTCCCCAGTCCCCCCAGAAAAGGTAAAAAAAAAAAACGGACAAAGGGAAAAAGTTTTAACTTCAGAAACTTTGTTTCACCCCAAAACAATATGTTATCACAGAGGAATTACTATCACTCCTGATAGTCCTGAAATTGGCCAGCAGCAGGTCTGGCCTGGAGCTGTCTGGCATTGGCTCTGCTGGACATGGGGGAAGCTTCTCAGAAAAGCCTCCCCTATAGCCTCCCCAGCTACCAAACCCTGGCCATAAAAATCCAAAACAACTATCCTTTAGTTAAATTAAACTGTTCTGTTCAAAATTCATTCCAGTAGCACTCGGAATTCACTGGTTTTCTAGGTTTTCTTTGCATCCATGTTTCCAGTATTTTCCTTGGTAGCATATCCATTTTTTCATGAAAGGAAGAAAGGTTTCGGGAAGAGTAGGGTAAAATGGCCCAATTGATTTTCTGAAGGCTCATTAAACATCAAACCACAGACTGACTCAAGTGAGATTATTTTATCATCAGCCATTATTCCACCCCTTTGGTGCTTCAGCTGGGCCTGGATGTCAGAATACTGAAGAATGGCTCTGTGAAGGTCTGCTATAAGGGAGAGTTGGATCTTCATGGTCTTGATCTAAACTGTAAGTGAAGTCTAGTTGAATTGTTGAAAGGATCCTGACCCTTTCTTGCAAACACAGGCAAAGTTGAACCCCTTGATTAACAAAGACTCAAGGCAGTGACATGTCTCACTACAATCTTGTCCTTAGACAAGACCTCTGCCATTCTTCAACTACTCTGCTGACACTGAGGGGGTACTGGGAGTAGCCTTTATGATACTGAGGGGGTGCTGGGAGTGGCCTTGATGACACTGCAGCTCTCAGGGCCCTTGGGGATGTGCAACATGCCCAGAGGCCTCTGTGACGCCACCCAGCCCTGCCCTGCCCCGCCCCAGGGTATTTAAGAGCTGCACAGCTCAGCCCATTCCCAGGCAGCCCCTTCCTCTGGAGGGAGGAGTCGCTGGGATCTCTCTCTTTCTTTCTCTGCAGGAGAAGAAGACCCACATGGACAAGGATAAGACAGACACAGAGGAGGAGAGAATGAGGACAAGAGGATGGTAGACCCCTTTTTTTTTTTTTTTTACTTTTCTTTCTCTTTCTTTCTTTCTTTCTTTCTTTCTTTCTTTCTTTCTTTCTTTCTTTCTTTCTTTCTTTCTTTCTTTCTTTCTTTCTTTCTTTCCTTCCTTCCTTTCTTCCTTTCCTTCCTTCCTTTCTTCCTTCCCTTTCCTTTCCTTTCCCTTTTCTTCTTTCCTCCTGTCTTCCTGTGCTCATCCGCAGAAACCACATTTTGTGGATAAATTGTGGGGTAAATTCACTTCAATCTTTGATGCTTTTTCAGTCTAACTGATTCACAGACTATTTCTTCTAAATCTATAGTAATCTGTTTAGTTTAGCATTAATTGTGAAAGTACTTGTAAATCTTAGGGTTTTTGAAATGTTGATGTTTCGAAATGTTGATGTTCATATCCTCACTTATCATATGATCCTTAGGTGGCAGCAATTTACATTTTCTGGAGGAATGCTATAGATTTCCATCTAAGGCCCTTAAGTTGAAATATGCTTTAATTACTAAATGTGGAAGTTTATGCCCACTCCACTTTACTGGTAAAATTTCACTGATGGCAACAATTCATGTTAGGCTGTTCATGTAACCAGTTGCTGTCAAGAATCCTACTCTTAGCTTCCCACTCTAAAGTCATTGCTGACTCAGGCAGGTGTGAATGGCTGCTGACTTCTGCCACCTAATTTTATTTCACCTTTTACTTGCTTTTGAGAACCTCAGTTTGAAAAATACTGTAAAAAAAGCTCTAAATAGTACTGTAGCTACAGCATGGGCCTCAAGAATGGCTCTTCTCTTGAGATTAAAATGAAAATGAAAGTCATCAAAAAATATAAAGTATAAAAGAAAAATTGAAATAGCCTCTAAATGGAAACAGAATAGGCAAATGTCAAAGAGAAGAAAAAGAGTATCCCTCCTAGGAAATATCTGAATTTACAGAAAGGAGATAATGAAATAACAATAATACTAAGATGTCATGTTCAGATATGTGTTCAGATGAAAAAATTATATCTACATTATTCAGGAATCAAATGACAAGAGAGATAATTTATGAATTAGAAAGCCAGAAGGTAACTTTGATTTTTAATAGATTAGATGTTTGTAAAAACTTGAAAACTCCCTAAAACTAAAATATACGTTACTTTTGAAAGAATTGAAGGATAGCTTTGGGAAAAAGAAATAGTTTTAGTGTACAATTTAACAAGTTACTCTGTACTTGGTAATTAACATAAACTAGGGCCACATTTTTTTTTTTTTAGAAACATCTTATGTTTGAGAAATACCAGAAGAAATATATACAACAGCTAGTACTAATTTTTTACAGAAGAAACAAAATTTGTCTTAAATTCATGAAGGCAACCTTCCAAAATGCTACTTTGAAATTGTAAAAAACCCAGTAGGCTTTAAGGGGAACAGGGATGAAGAATCCACAGACAACTGATGTAAAAACCAAACAATGGCAGCAACTTGAGCTGAAGAGTCTTTCTCCAAGATGCCCATGAAGCAAGTCAGAATGAATGCATTTATCATTAGCTATGGTGATTCTTAACATGATAGATATTTTTAAATAAAAATCTCCTTGTTCTTTATGTTCTTTAATATTCTTTTTTTTTTCAATATGTTCACTTGCTGTCACCTCTAATTACCATCTTTGATATCATTAATTTTACTAGCCTTTGAGCAGGAAAGTTTACTCGCGTAAGAGTTCTTATTTGCTTCTTTTATTTTTAATAAACTGAACATTCAGTACATTATTTTACTTGTCTGCAACATTAGTATTATCCCATCAGTCTTATTATTACAGGGATGGTACTCTTAAGAATACAGTTTGTTTGAGAAGGTTGTCATTAATTAGATCAACTATTTTAATTTGTCCAACATACTAACTGTTCCACTAATTATATTTTAATATCTTTACAAACTTTGTCTTTCAAGATGTGCACATTTATGTAGCACTTAGGAAACAATGTTTAGGAAAAAAAAAAGAAGTGATAACTGCTATTAAATGTTTAAAGCTAAGTGGGCCTTGGCTGCCAGCCCTACCTACAAGAACCACACGTCAAGGTTTGTACTTGCATTTCTACTCAAGATTCTTGATGGAGATCGAAGTTTTAAACATATAAACTTAAAACTGGCAAGTGAGGATGCCAAAAGCAGAGTTAACAAGGCAATCAATAGCTAAAGCTATACCTACTATATAAATTTTGAGGGTGACACTCCAACCAGGAATATTAGTGATTCCCAACCAGTTTCTAATATGCAAGTTGAAATTTAGCCATTCTAATCAAATATTGATGATAGAATGATTTTTACATATCCAGCTTCTGTATAATGCCTTCCAAAATTTCTGCCTCTTCATCAGTGCTCCTCTACCTTGAGCATATTAGAACTGAGAAAGCCTAAGTCTGTGTTAACTGATCAGAACCAATGTTGTGAATAAAAATGGATACCTCTCTAAAAATTTAATGTGTAGACAGGTCTTGGTTTCTACAAGAAATGCTTTTAAAAGTAAAAGGATTTCTTTTGGGGAAGGACCCTTCCCCGTTGCATTGTACGGATGCAAAATGGCTTAGGATCTAAATGTCTGTCTTGAGCAATGGTCAATTGATTTTTACACACAGTCACAAGAACATACCACATTTTTGCAAAAGATATCATCAGAATAATTTTAAAAATGAACTGTCATGGTTTTACCACTAGGAGGCGTGGTACTGACAAGAGAGATCCAATAGAAGCAACAAACACCCCAAAAAAAGAAAACAAGTAACAAGGTTTATTTTACACACAGAAAAAACTGACAATAAAGAGCAAAGACAGACAAATTAAGCTCTTCCAGGTCCAGCGGCTGAATAGGAAGACTCTAGGGTAGCACTAGGTCTCTGCTGGGGGCTCCTGAAAAGGCACCGGGACAATTAAAAGACCGCGACTGCCCACCCTCCCTTTC
>VYZS01068486.1:35767-57952 GCA_013400695.1 Neodrepanis coruscans | reverse complement strand
TCTCCCCAGTCTCACTGGTGGGGATTAAGTAAGTGGCATTTGGTTGCTGGCTTTTTTTTTTAAACTGCCCCATTGCTATCTACTACTTGAGAAAAACTCTTTAGAATGCTTTAGATACTCGTTATAAATCTAACAGTGTATCTTTGAAAGCAGAAGAACTTAAATAAAAACTATATTTTGTCTACAAGATTAGAAAAAAAAAATCTTTTGAAAAAATTTTTAAAAACGAAGCCTAAGAACTTTTTTAACCACTGTCAAATAATACATAAACATTGAGAAAATACTACTGATTTAGAAATTTTGCTGTAGTGCTTGGTAGATGAATGTTTATTAACATGGAGTTGGATTTACCCGTTGCTATCATTGAATCAATTCACACAGGAAAATGATGAAGATTTGATTCTTACTGGCACATAGGAAAGCAATCTATTCCTTTTCATAAAAGTTAAATGAGTTTCTTGATTGATTTTTAAGAAAGCTGCATAAGTAATTGGCATTTAAATATTTTTTTCTAAATTTCTCTGTTTATTCTCCTTTCTCTGAGGAGTTAACTCAGAGTTGTAACAAGTTATTTGTCAACTGATAATAAGGAATAATTTTCTGGACTAAATAGTGTTAAGTTTGGTTTATCATAAATCATCTTATTAGGTACATTGAAGAGAAGTGATGAAGATGAATCTATAGCAAAACTGTACAAAGTATGAATATTGTCATGTAACATGACCTAGAAAATGGGATTTGACACCATTTTAAAACTGATCTTCTATCTGAGTTCTTCATCATACATAATCTGGACTGTTTTGGAGAAAAGTGTCTTCATCAAACTCCTGCTGCTAATTTTCTATCTCTTTTTTTTTCAGACAATATTTAAGGTATGCTTTATCCATAGGAATAACCTTACTCTCTGTGTATAGTAGTTAATTTCCTATCACTGTGTTGTGGGTTGAAAACAAAAGTTCTAGGAGCAAAACCTGTTTTCTTTCCCCTTCCACCCCACCANTAGCTCATAGCGGAACCTCCCGCTGGGGGCGGTTCCCAGGCGCTGATTGTTCAATCTGAGAGACAGTTGGCACCTGGGGGGGCACCTGCATGAAGATTGGTCCCCTATAAAAGAGTGAGCAAGGCGGCCATCTTCCTCTTTTCTGGACGTTGCTGGTCAGGAGAACATCTCTGCTCACCTCAGCACTGAGTTTTGCAGCGGCACGAGCTGATCGGCAACTCCAGCAACAGTGGCACAGGTTGAGGACCACATCTTTCCATCAGCGGTGGTATTTCCTTATCCATGAAGGGGAGGGTAGGGGCAGGATCCTTTAATTTTTACGGTGTCTTTTAGGAGGCTCCGGTAAAGACCCAGCGCTACCCTAACTCTTCCCCGCATCAGCGGCTGGCCCTGGAAGAGCTTAATCTGTCTGTTATTGTGCTTTATTGTTGGTTTTCTGTGTGTGTAAAATAAACCTTATTCGTTATTCGTTTTTTTTGGTGTGGGTTGCTTCTATTGGATCTCTCTTGTCAGTACCACGCCTCCTAGTGGCAAAACCATGACACACTGAAATGAGAAAAAGCAGAATCAGGACTCTTTATGCCCAGTTATATTTTGATATAAAATAAATAATAAGTCAAAGACACTTATATAAGCCATCACAGCATAGACTTCAAGTAATTAGGTATTTTACAAATCATATAATATATACTAAAAAATTGAATAGAAAAGTATATCAGGACTGGCTGATATGGAGTTAATTTTCCCCACAGCAGTCTTCAGAGTTTTGTGCTTTGTATATTTATCTGTGAGCACTCCAGTGTTTTGGCAGCTGTTGAGAAGTGCTAGCATAGCATAGATACTGTCTCTCCAACATAGCCAAGACAGCTGAACCAAGCTGACCAAAAGGTTATTCCATTTTATGTCTACACTGCAACAGAAGTTAAGAGAAAGGAGAAAGAGGCCAAGTGTTTTTTATTATGGTGTTTGTCTTCCACACCAACCACTACAAACACTGAAACTCTGCCTCCTGGTCTGGACATTGCCTGCTTTTGTTTTGTTTGTTTCCACATACTGCCTTTGCTTTATTAAACTGCGTTTATCTTGACTGATGATTTTTCCCCCATCTCATTTTTTTCCATGCTGCCAGCCCTGCCCTGCTTAGGAGGGGATGATAGAGAGGTTGGATGGGCACCAATCAAGGTCAAGCTACCACCAAAAAAAAAAGCTAAACCACTATATTTAGATACCCAAGTTGAATATTTTTAAAGCAAAGTTACACAAAATATGGCTCAACATACATAGGTTGAAAACAAGACAAAACAAAGCAAAAAGCAAAAAAAATCAAACCTGTGGAGCTATTTTGACAGTTGAAGCTTGAGAAAATGAAAAACATAAACTGCTACACTTGGCTTTTTATTTTCATATCAGAGCATTTTATGTTGAACACATCTATAATATTTCAGGCAAGTCAGAAGAAAGTATTGATCAGCTTTAATTGATGACATGTCCATAAAGACATCAACAAATGTCTGTGTCCAATTCTGAATTTTATGCAGATGTTTAAGATAATAGATTACAGTGCAGTGGCAGTGATAGATATTTTAATATGTTTATTTAGATTTTAAATGTTTTCTGAGAGATTAGGAAAGTAATTTCTTCCTGCGTCATTTTGATGCAAATTTTAAAGTTTGGACAGCATTGATGAAATATTGTTCCCAACTTATCTGGGAAACTTAAAGGTTCCCCCAAGCTTGGTAAACAATTTCCCTTGGAGTTCTGTATGTGGTTATCTCAAAAACTTCATATACTTCTGTTCCTGGAATTTTAAAACAGCCTAACTCTCACAATTATTCTCCCTCTCAGTAAACATAGAAACATAATACTGATAATACTGAGCAAAAAGAAAGCAACACAGCAGCATGCAAACTTCTCCCTGTAAATAGGATTTTCCCAAAATTTGCATGTGCATTTTCTTACCTATAGTTTACTCTAAAACTCACATGGTCTGTAATCAAATTTTAAGCCAAATACAGTGACATTTTCACTCCTGTGCTTACTGTGGTTTGTCATAAAGGTTAAAGAACTGTCACTGGAGGAAAATGAAGTTCTATATTTGTTAGCATTTTATGCTGAAAAAAGCAATGCAAATTCTCAGTCCAGCATATTCCCAGATAAATTCCAGTGCCAAAAACTCCCATTTTTACTCCTGTAAGCATTGTGGGAAATTTATGAAAAGGTAATTTTGAGCAACTTGACAAGCAGAATAGTAGGAAAAAAAAAAAAAGTAACAAACCCACTACCTTTACCAAGGGCCTCCTTAGGAATACATCATAAAAATGATTTGGTCTGACTGACTTAGCAGGGCATTTGCGCCAAATTTCCATGCTTGACAACATCAGTGATGGTCCCTTTGGATTCATATCCATTCTTCTGGAAGAATATAGTATGTTGCACAGGCCAATCACACAGCCACTTCTTCCCATCTATGTCGGTGATGATCTGACTGACAGTTGGTGACACATTGTGCATCCATGGGAAGAGAAAAATGCTCACACAGGAGTTCCTGATAACCTTTCCTGTGAGTGTCTCTATAAAAATGCAGCAAATATAATGGAATTCTATTGATTAGACTAATAACAGAGCTGATGAGTTGCAATCTCCTTTAAGAAGTCATTCAGAGGAATGGTCTATTGCTTAGTTAAAATTATTCAGCAATCTAGAATTAGCAGAAGCATTTTCTCTTTTTCTCTCTCTCTTTTTTTTTTTTTTTTTTCATTACAGCATATGCGCAAATCTATGTAATGGAGCTGATGATTGATGATTTTAATAGTAATGATAATGGCTGCTTGATTTTTTTTCTTATGCTCCTATTCACTAGTCATATGTTCTGAAGGCACCTAGTATGCACTAAGATTTCATTAGGATTTTCTGAGATGAACAATTCCTTTTTTTTCACCTGAAAATAACTTTCATCTTCATTTCTGATCCTGGATCCAGCCTGTAGAGAATTTTAAATAAAAAAGAAATTTCGTGGCTGGTATTATTTTTAAGACAAAAATTTGAAATAATTGACATTTGAGAAAGAAGGAAACACTCTTTTATATGTTGTGCATTCCTCTATTAATCTACATCATCATTGATGAATCAAAATAACT
Organism: Neodrepanis coruscans; assembly: GCA_013400695.1. NCBI lineage: Eukaryota > Metazoa > Chordata > Aves > Passeriformes > Philepittidae > Neodrepanis > Neodrepanis coruscans. Next base: position 53,815 of record VYZS01068486.1, on the reverse strand, counting down.
CTAACAAGAGAGTAATTGTGTTCTGCATGTTACAGCAGTATCTAAAAAATGGTTTTCATAATGGGACAATATAAAACAAAGCAGCCCCCCAGAAAATAAACAAAAAAATTACACATTAAATATTGCTTTAATTACTGACACTCTGTGCTGCACAACAGTGAGTATTTTGAATTCCAAACTCTCAGAGTTTTTTTGGATTAGAGCTCTAGTTCTTTTCTCTCGTAGACCCTGTTTATGAACACCGAGGGCTGCAGAGGTATTTATTTTTAAAATATACATCAGGTTCCACAGTCAACCACAACTGGTCATTGGTCACTGGTCACTGTTACACCAATTCTCTACTTGCACATATGGTATCATGGTATTAATTTTCCATTTCAATGTTTAACCATAGACAATAAAAGTTAGAAAATATAGGAGTGCTGGATATGTACTGAGCAATCATATATCATAAAGTATCATAAATTAAAACATAATATGTTGCGTTAACCTTGAAATGAAGAACAGCAGAGAAGGGATAGGGTCATTCTCTTTTCACACAAAAAGGGAAATGAACTTCAAGTCATTCTTAATTTTTTAGCCACTAGCTCTTATCCTGGAGGTGTTGTGCTTGAGAGATTTTATCAACAATACTTTGTGATTGTTACCGGGCAATCCAGAGATCCACATTACCATTGGCCTCAGAGGAATTTTTCCACATGTCATCCCAGCTGGAGGTTAAAGAGATGTAAGAGGAGCTATGGAGGAAAGCTAATTAGAAAAGGGAAAGGAAGATGGAATTGAGTATAATAATAATAAAAAACCTCACTCTGTTATTTTCAAAGTCCTTATGTGTATTACTAACTCCTCTCCTATGATGCCTGATGACATTCTTACATTTTAAGTTGCGTTGCATATTCAATCAGACAGCAATCTTGGAGGAAAATTATGCTATCCATTTTTTTTAAAAGAATGAAATCCTATAGCATAACTTTTTTCATGAAGTTCATCACTGTAATTTAAATAACTGGAGATATATAGTATATGCATGTATTCAGGATGCCCAGGTGTCATATACCAGTATCCAAAATGCATGTGACTGAAATCTGTCCTGTTAGATACGGTGGATAGGGTGTTATCTGGAAATTTGTGTCTTCATGGAAGATCTTTCACATTATCTTCTTCCCCTGAAAATCAGCTCGTGGGGGAAAACCCACACATTAGGTTGGGTTTTTTTGGTTGGTTGGGTTTTTTTACTGGGGTGGGGAAAGGTGAGTGTCACTATAGATTTCATTAGTTTTACAGTGGCTTCTAGTAGACTCCTTTACCACAGGGGTCTAGCTAGAAGTCTACAGATCTTTCAGCATAGCTCATGTTTTCTAGTATGCACACATAGTTTGGATGCAATTATCTTAAACAATCTGCAGTCCGGGAAATCACAGACAAAGTGATCATCCAAGTCTGTCTTTATGTTCAACGAAAATATTACATTCTTAAGACACAATTCATTTGGCTTTTTCTACTTGTTTATGTTTAGATGAGGTTATTGTTTCCTTGAGAAAGAATGGTGCTTATTTCCATTCATTAGTTAATCTGGGTCATACTGTTTTGAGGAACTTTGAGGAACAGAATTGATGATTTCAGTTCTGGAGATGTGTATATTTGATCAAGTGCGCTCAGCCCTTGGAAACTAAGTAATTTCAATATATTATTTTCTTACAGGAAAAAGAAGTGAACAGAAAATTGCATAAACTTTCCTGTCCTTTTTAGGTAGGGTGATCTTCACAAACTCACATCCAACTTTACAGAAGATTCTAAACTACTTTTCTTTAGTCTATACATTGCTCTTCTAAAGTTCTGTGTAATTCAGGACTTATCACTTATGAAAAGATCTAGTACAACTGCTAAGACACTGTTGTGATGCACTGAACATTATCTATGTGGGCCGAGCAAAATGGTGAATCCACATAGCCTTTAGAATTTTCACCTCTGATAGCTGCTAGAGAAATCTACCTGTCTTCAGCTTAAGACAAATATTTATTTTTTGATGAATACTGTTTCCTAGACTTCCTAGACTTTGTTCAAATAATTGTTATTGAGTTTTCTAATGATTCCTCTAAATGAGATTTCTAGCAGGAGAACTTGTCTTAGTCTTGATCATGAGAGTAGCATATGAAGTTTATACATTTTTAATTAGTTTTAAAGCAAACTACTTAGCTGCTGTAGAAATCTATACCATAAAAGTGAATAAAATAACATTTTCAAATTTCCTAAAGTTCTCTTATTCATTTGCTGTCTGCTGTGATAAAACTCAAGGTAGTAGGTGCTTAATAAAATGACTGAGAGGCAATATAATGCAAGTTGCTAGCAGCTGCACTAGTTTTTAGCAGACACTTCAATTCATCCTAAGCCCCATATATGTGAAGAATGATAATTAAAGAAGAATAAATATGCTATTTAAAAGGGTGATTGAACAGACATCCCTCTGTACATTTTTTATTTTCGGATCACAGAATCACAGAATTACAGAATCACAGAATAAGCTGAGTTGAAAGGAACCAACAAGGATCCTTTTACTCTGCACAGGACCATCCCCAAGAGTTACTCCATGTGCCTGAGGGTATTGTCCAAACACTTCTTGAACTCTGTCAGGCTTGGTGCTGTGACCACTTCCCTGGGAAGCCTATCCAGTGCCCAACTACCCTCTGAGTGAAGAATCTTTTTCTAATATCCATCCTAAACCTCCCCTGACACAACTTCAGCCCATTCCCTCAGGTTCTGTCACTGGTCACCACAGCCCCTACTCTTCTCTTTGTGAGGATGCTGAAGACTACAATGAGGTCTCCCCTTGGTCTCCTCTTCTCCTGGCTCAACAGGCCAAGTGACCTCCTCACCACAGCTTCCCCTCAAGACTCTCCACCATCTTCATTGCCCTCCTTTGGGCATTTTCTAATAGCTTAATATCGTGCTTTCATTGTAGTGCCCAAAACTACACAATATTTAAGATGAGGCTGCATCAGTGCAGAGCAGAGTGAGGTAATCCCCTCCCTCGACCAGCTGGCATTGCTTTCCCAAAACTTCTTTTTCAGTTTCTGTGTAACATATATTCTGTCGTCCATAAGGTTGAGTACCCAGTGCTAAGATATTTTTAACTTCCTAAAGCTCAAATTGTAATAAAATTTGCCTTCTTTTTGTCAGCTGGCCGTTGAGTTGGATTTAAATATCTGTAATCTATACTTTTAAATTCATACATAAACCCTTATGCTGCTGTAACCATATATGAGTGTAAAATTTTTAAAAGACAGAAATGCTGTTCAGAACATGGAAATATTTTTTTATTGATTATTTTTTTGCTCCCGATTAAAGATAAAATTATAGGCTTTACAGCATAATTATTTCCTTTCAAAATAAATAAATCTTTGTAAGAATTATACTGGTAGACAGGGAAATGGTGTATTTCCTAAGATAAAACCAAATTCTATGTAGATGTTTCTATGTGCATAGAGACAGGCATCTTAGTGTGTGTAGATAATTGGGCAAAAATGCCATTTCCCATGGGCTGGTAGGCCACTTGGACTCTGAAAATATATAGAAAACAAATTTTCTTTGTCTCTTTTCCAATCCTGTTATCAGTATAAATAAAAAAAAAATAAATCTAATAAGTCTGGGCCATTTTATTCTGGTAGAAGATAACATCTGAACTAAAGGAACAGGTCTCATACAAATGCAATATTACCTTTGTATCTTAGCTGAAACTGGGAGTGTAAAAGGAATCTTTTGTATTGGAAAAGTATTGGTACCTCAGCGACGAGAACAGGTCCAACAATTTCTCCTTTTTAAACCATGGTAGACTGTTGCTCTATTTTCCTATGGCTGACCTTCCTGTGAACTAATCAATTGAAGTAAGTGGATGAGGGAAAAATGATAGCTTCTTCTGTATGTCTTTGGACAATTTCCTTCAAATGGTTCACATTTACCTTTCCTATTCAAAAAAAATAAACAAAACCAAAAGTGTAGCAGGGTGTGTTTTCACTATGTAATCTGTCCTGGTTTTGGACGATATTAGGTTTTATCAATGGACAAGAGACGGATAGGGAAGGCAGCAATTTATTAAAGGGTAGATATATGGGGGAATAAATGGGAGTAATTGCCCAATTATGACCAGCCGGGATTCCCTCTGACAGACAGACAGACAGACAGACAGACAGACAGACACACACACACACACANTCTTCCTCTGCGGTTTTAACCCAAACCATTACAAATCTCATAAAATGTATACTGAGATCATGCCGGATAGGAGAATAAAACTGCACTGTACCATTTTGTTGATGGATCTGTATGTAATTTTCAAAAGCAGACAATTTAATAGCACATCTGTAATCTATATGTGTATATTCGAATAAAGAAAATTGAGCTTTATTTTCTCAAGAAAAAAATGTTTCTGAACTTGACTTTTCCAGTTATATGAAATTTTGAATTCTATTTAAAAAGTCACTTTATGAAATAAGTAATTTTATTTAGTGTCTATAACCTTATTTTCAGACTGCCTATGATGGATGTATTTCTCAGTGTAGCAAAGTGTCATGCCCAGCATAAGTGATACCACCATGTAGTTCATACCAACCAAATATTATTTAAAATATAATAAATCAGAACAAAATTGTGTCAGGTATTCAAAGGTTATGAGCATAGAATTGCAGTGCAAAGTCATTGACAAAAGGAGAAAACCACTACTGCAATCATGCTGAAATAACCCAGTTCTATATTTCTTTATATGAAAAGCGGATTGTAGCAGTTTAATGAAACAGTAAGCTAGTATTTTTATCTTCAGATTTGACTTTATTAGCATGTTGTTGAGAGGGCAAGGGAACAAAATTAACAAGTGACTAGGAACCACCTTACATTACTGTGTTAGAAAACATGTGTCATGGTGTCTAAATCCATATAATTTGGTCAGAATAAAATCATCATTGTCCAAAGCATAGTAAAAATGACTCAGTTATTTTCTTTCTTCATGACATTTTGAGAGTGATTAATAGCATTTTTAAAAAGGCAACTGACATGGGAATTTCCAATCAGAATCAGTAAACTTCTGAATGGTTTCTGATCTAGATCACCCTCCAGAAAAGTTTCTCCATTTCCCCAGCCTTCCCTTTCCTCCTCTCTTTCTCTTTGTCATACCTTGTTTTTAATTTTCCTTCTTTGTCCCTCTCCCATGCCCTCCCTGGGTAGTATAAAGCACCAAAGGAACTTATAAGTTAGTCTTACAATAAAATATTGTTACTATTCCCATTTTCATGCAATTAGAAGATATGTGTTTGATTACTAGCATTAATTAGAGTCAAATACTGCACAAGGCACGAATGTATTCTTCATGCAAATAAAAGGGACACGTACCTCTGAGTTGGGGTTGGCAGGGATTGTTTTAGGATTTAGGAAATATTTATGGGGATTAGGCAGCAGGATTGCAGAAGAACAGGGTGAAGTGCCTGTAGAAGTTAGAGATAAGGGCGAATAGGGGAATTCAAGGTAGACAATACATGTAGCCTAAAGATAGCAATTAACAAAACATTCCAAGGTCTCTGAGGGACTGGTTGCCATGCAACACCAGATTCACAGCTAGGGGAAGGGAAGAGAAGGATGCTTGACTCCATCCCCGCCCTAAGGCCGACCCTTGGGGTGGGAGGGTCGGAGCGGGGAGTGGGCAGGGATCTTGGACCAGGAACCAATCGTGGAATATCATGTAACGCGGAACGCTTACCATGGAAAAGGGGTATAAAGTGGGGGAGTATCTCGTGATTCAGGGAGGGATTTTTGAATTCTGTGTGGTCTCTCCCAGCGCGCTGAATAAACATATTTGGCTCAAAACTCTAACCGAGTTCTGAGAGTGGATATGCTGAGTCACCTCTGATTACCATGACAATCAGAGAAAATTTAGCTTTCTGTCCAGCATGTTCATTGATAGATCATGACTCTATTTGTTTATGTGGAGAGTTGGACAAAAAAATGAAATGTTGGTGGTCCGTTTTTGCCCTAAGTGATTGAAGTTTAAGATAAGGCAAAATTAATTACTTTAAGATATTCTAATTTGTACCTCTCTCAAGTGAGTAAATTAATATCCATGAAGAAGAACCTGTAAATTAGTCCATCAGAAATCTAAAGGCCTATAATGTCAGAAATCACAATAATATAATGTCAGAAATTATTTTTAAAGTCATAAAGACTCTCAAATGTACTGTAAATTTTTTGCAAATACTGTCTGGGTAATCTTGCAGTCTTTTGGCAGGCAAAATTCTTCTTGGTGCCAGTGGGAGTTTTGCTATTATCAGAATTTCAAAGAAGAAATCTACAAAGACCTTAGTAGTCTAAAGCATTATATTTTACTATATCCGTGAGAAATATATTCTTTGTAAACTTTATAAAACTGTAAAAAATTGTTCCTGACTTGCAGCTCTCAGAAGAACAATGTAGATATAAGACTGTATGTAAACCTTACTTAGTTTTATAAGTAAGCAAGTAGGTACAATTTTTGTGCCTTACTGATTTGCTGTAAGCCACATGCCTGCCTAGTTGTCTGCCAGTATATGGGTGTATTTGATTCCATGGGAAGAACAGCTCTATATATAATGGATTGGGAATGTGAAATACCTTGAAGTTAACTTAGATAATTTGACTTGTTAATACAGTGATCATTTTTCCTTTGTATTAGGATAATTCAACTCCTATGAAGTCTCTATCCAGCCCTATGTGATGCACAAAAGTCTGTCACAAGGACTTTCCTCTCCTATGAAGGCAGGCTGAGAAAGTTGTGGCCTGAGGAAGGAAGGGCTTTGGAGAGACCTTTTAGCAGTACCAAAAGGGGTTACAAGAAGGCCAGAAAGGAACTTATCACATGGGCATGTAGTGATAGGACAATGGGAAAGGCCTTAAGCTAAAGAAGGGCAGGTTTAGGTTAGATATTATGAAGAAATGCTTTACTATTATGGTGGTGAGGCACTGGAACAGATTGCCCAGAGAGGCTGTAGTCTCCAAATCCCCGGAGGTGTTCAGGACAAGGTTGGGATGGGACTTTGAATAACATGATCTAGTGGAAGATGTCGCTGCTCATGGCAGAGGGATTGATCTAGATGATCTTTAAGGTTCCTTTCAATCCAAACCGTTCTATGACTTTTGCTTCATGTAAAAACTTGCCAAAAAACTTGTCTAAGCAACATCTCCAAACAAATGAGGCACAGGAAAATAACCATGCTTGCAAATATATCTTAATATGTCACTCTCTGCTGCTGCTGCACAGTGAAAATGATTTGTTTCCATGTTTACTTTTAGTTTCTATGTATAAAAGGAATGTGTCTCTATTATCTAGCTGTTAAATGTAATTATATTTGTTAAAACAAACAAACCAACAAACAAATAATATTAGAATCTAAATATTCAGGACTAAACCCAAAGAAAGACTTTATGTATACAAGACGCTACAGACTCTATGGTCCCAGTTGGAATTTTATTGTTTAGTCAGCCTACATGTATTAAAAATTAATTTATTATTCAGTGTTAGGATAGATATGCTTGTTATATGACAAGACATCAAACTGGGTCAGAATCTTGTCAATTTACTGTATAATAACATTTGAAGTACTTCTTGTGATCAATTCCCTTGCACCGCAATGTCCCCTCATTTTCATCCAAATACTATCACACAGAATACTTCTCCATAAAAATTCATTTCCCAGTGCCAGGTAGCTGCTGTGAAATGAGCCACTTCCCCTCAAAAACAACAGTAGAAGGTTGTTGGAAGGTAGTTATATCACCTACCAATGCTGTACATGCTTTCATAAAGTGGAAATTGCAACCCAGACTTTACAGAAGGCAGAGGCATAGCTTTTTGAATTGTGTTCTGATCAGTTCTATATGTCATTGAAGATGACTGGAGCAGATCAGTTCTTGTAAAGTAAATTCCAAAAGACAACCAAATATATTAGAAACTACTCTGGTATCTCAAAAGGTGTTTATTATTCTTAGACCAGTTCCAAAAAAATTTCCATTGTGGTTCAGAAGTGATTCAGTTTTTTTCTTCTGGGTAATATACAGGAGATAAAAAAAATCTAAGCACTAAAAGATATATTTACTCATTGTTCAATATTAAGGCCGTCTATCATAGCGTATGTCTGAATGTCTCAGCACCNTAAATTATTGATTTTTTTTAACAAACAAATTGTTATACCATTGTTAAATTAATTTACGTTTCTGTGTTTATATACTCATGTTTACAAAAAAATATAAATTACTTTACAGCTTGTTGAAAGCCGGTAACATGTCTTTGATAAAGGATTGCTTAAGATGCTGATTTTCCTCAGACCTAATTTCTTGAAATCTACATTCAAAACTGAAAAGCTTGTCAAATCACCTCGAAAAATATGCATTTCAACAAAGAAATTTTCTATCACCTAAGACAGGACTTAACATTCCCTTTGTTGTACTCCATGAGGATCCTTTCAGCCTGTTACTCCAGCCTGCTGAGGTCGCTCTGAATGAGAGCAGGGTGCTCTGACATGTCAGCCACTCTGCCCCATCATTCAGATCATTAATGAAGATGTTAGACAGCAATACTAATCTGGGATACACCAAGAGTCACTGGTTTAATCTGCAACTAAACTTTGTACCACTGCCCACTGGACCCAATCATTCAACCTGCTTTAAACCTACCTCACTGTCATCTTATCCAGCCCATATATCAACAGCGTCTCTATTAAGAACTTCTGTGAGACAGTGTCAAAAGTTTTGTTAATGTCAAGGAAGACAATATCCACTTCTTCCCCCTGCTCTACCAAGTCTCAGTCAACATGACTTAATCAATAGAGTTCTTCAGCACCCATAATCTGCATACTTCTCCATTTTTACTCATTTGTCAAAATAAAAGTAGAACTTTTTAATTTAAAAATAGTCCTTTATATCTCATGTACTTCCCTGATCTTCATTCCATGTGTATAAAGAGGAAATTTAAAAATAAAGAATAATTTCTTTTTCCTCTACTTCTCTGCCTAGCCTATAGGTTGTTTGCATTGATTTGCTGCATTTAGTTGTTTGGCTGTTTGCTTTGTTTTGTTTCATTTTGTTTTTCTTGGGTTGAGGAAGGAGGCTGGAGGCTGCCTGCCTTTTTGTGGCTATATGAGAGTTATATATATATATATATATATACACATAAAAAGCTTGAAGTAAAGTTAAAGAAAAGCAACTACTCCTGCATTACTTATACAAATACATATATGTATGACAGTAACTCTTCTTCACAGTTAGACATCCAGATACTGTCAGATATTTCACAATCTTTATTCCATTGGTCAAGAGTTTCAGAGCCTCACTTGAATGTAATGCCTTGGGAGGTCAGGATCATGCAGGGAAAGACAATTTTTCTGCTGGTTAGTGCCAATCCTGCTGAGAGTCTTAATACTAGAGGAGAATCCTTGATTTTGTGTCTGAATTTCATGGAGAGATAATGGACCACTGGGGTGATGTGCTCATCATGATCTCTTCTGCTAAGCAGATGAGCTAACATGACCTATAATACTTGGACGTTTTTTAGGTAACACTGTGCCTGATTCAGGGCAGCAGCTTGAAGCTGGGTTTCCAGTGTAAGTATCTTCTTGCATTTTTTTTTTAAATAATCTTTTATGTTTGCATAGATAACTAAGTATTCAAAAGTTTCACAGGACAAATATGAAGTTGAATGCCTATATATTAAAACCCGTGGTTTAGATTAGATAGAAAAGCAGAATTAAAATATTTCAGTACATCCCAAATATGTACCCCAGTCTTCAAGTTAAAGTGGCAGTCATTGGCTGGACCCAACAAGGATGTAACGGTCACATTGCCTGCCTTTTTTATCATCTGTATAAAAACAGTAAATGAACTGTCAAGTTGTTGAAGGACGGCAATCCAAATAACCTACTTCCAAAAGTTAGCAAAAGTAAACGTGAAGCAGAAGGGTGTTTCTGAATATTTCCCCATGTTTAGCTCTCTAATACATTTTTTCCAGCAGGCACCTTCTTCCATTCAGTGTATGAATGGTGGAAAAAAAGTTAGTAGAAATACTATTCACCCAATCAGATATAATTTAATCTATTAGAATCTCTTATTATCATAGAAAAAATAAACACTTTAAGATGGAGTTAATTTCATCCATACATAGATTTATAAAATATGGTAAATGAATTGCAGCCTATTCCTCTGTGTTGACTATAGAGATAATCAGGCAAAAAGTTTATAGTAAAATCGGGAACAGGATATCCTGGACATATGAGAAATAATACCAGAGAGAAACGTATGCCTTGGACCTCAATACGCCCCTAGATAGGTTTGCTATTTGAAAAATGGATGCAATTTTTGTCTGTTTGTTGGGGTTTTTTTCATACTCACAAAGCAAAGAGGGGAAATTCTTGTTCTTCCTATCTCAAGAAAAAAAATGTTCAGTTTGAAAGTTTTATCCAAAATCAGGAACAAAATAGTTTATCACATAATTAATGTCACATAATTAATTAGCAACTAGTGAGCTATATATCCAGAATCAGTATCAGTAATGCAACCAACAAACCAAAACTCTAGATACTTTCAAAATGTTAATACGCATATATGCGTTTTTCAACCAAAACCCTCTAAAATTTAATCCTCCCTCTACAGTTCCTCTGATTCTGGTCCAGAGTCACTATTACCTTTCTCCAGCAGTGCAGATTCACCACTTGCTCACCCACTCTGAAGAATCTTCGCCCTCCAGTTCTGTGTGAGGAAGCCCCCCAACAAGGTCCCTGCACAGAGCACATGGGGGACCTGGGTGCTGGTCTCATACTGACACCCAAATGCCAGATGCTCCTATTGTCTTCTGGGCCAACTGTGCTGCCTGGTTTGGGCTGAGGTTGAAGTGGTGGAAGGCCACCGTGGCAGGCACAAGCCCAGTGTGATTGTTGCTACTTCTTCTATATCTTTCTCATCTGCAATGAATTTTCACGGTGATAGTTTTAGTCCAGATTTTTTTAATTAAAAATTTTAAAATAATTCTTTTCAAACTTCCTCCTTTGTTTCAGAAGTGTCATGGGTAATATTTAATTCCTTCCTAATGTTGACAGTGAGGGGTGAATGTCATCTTCCTCCTTAGCAATAATGTTTTGGATAAACACCATTCAGTTTTGTCTATTCAATCCACACATACACTCACATTCTTAACAAGTGGTGTTATCCAGGCTATTGGCCAATGGTGGATGTGTACCCCCACCCTGATTTCATGTACTAATCATCGCAGCCATGGTTTTCACCAGAAAGGCAGCATTTGCTGTATATTTGAAGCTGAAGAGATTTTGTAGAAAACTTGGTCCACGGGCACCAGAATGTCTTTAACATGATTATTGGATCAGTCCCAGTAAGAATGTACATTCAATTATCATTAATTTTGTATTTTAGGGAACTGGGTAGGTTCTCCAGCTTGCTTTCTGGTCATGTGGAGATCTCTAAGAAGACTCACTTTTCCTTGTGAATTTAAATACCTCCAATGTTGGTGACACTTGAGGCTTTTATTTTTAATCACAATATTGTAATTAGGAAGTTAGGTCTAGACTGAGACATATATTTAGGACCCTAATTCCCAGTGAAATTGTTCCTACCTGCTTTTATTTATTTGGATTTAAAATTAGCTGGTATCTATTTACAGTGGTGAGCTCTGACTCTCTTCCTCTAAAAGACAAACTCAAGAAATAGGGCAAGACACCTCTGAGTGAGTGTCATTTGGGATGAATACCCCTACCAATCTGACAAAGGCTGTTTCATCCACATAATAATTAGATGTTCCAGTCAGCAGGAATGCTTAGGTCTTATAAATCAACTCTCTCTAGATGCAAATTGAAACATGAAACACCACTACTTGTGGTTACAATGAGGACATGCATTTTCAATGTGAAAATAATAACACAAAAATATAAAATTGTATTATCTGAAAAGTCTTTCTAGAATTAAAGAAATATTAAAATATAACTCTCTCAACAGGTAAATAGCCCATTTTATTGAGATCTACTGTAATAATTAAAGGTGCTAATAACGTACTAGGTATTTTGAGCACACATGTTTAAGAAGTCAATCAGCAGTGTGCCCAGGTGGCCAAAAAGGCCAATGGCATCCTGGCTTGTATCAGGAGTAGTGTGGCCAGCAGGACAAGGGAAGTCATCTTCCCCTGCAGTCAGCACTGGTTAGGCTGCACCTCGAGTACTGTATCCAGTTCTGGGCCCCTCAGTTTAGGAAAGATGTTGAAATGCTTGAATGCGCCAGAGGAGGGCAACAGGGCTGGTAAAGAGTCTAGAACACAAGCCCTATGAAGAGCAGCTGAGAGAGCTGAGCTTGTTTAGCCTGGAGGGGTCTCAGGGGAGACCTTATCACTCTCTACAGCTGTCTGAAAGAGGGTTGTAGTCAGGTGGGGGTCCATCTCTTCTCCCAGGCAATCAGTGATGGAATGGGAGGACACAGTCCTAAGCTGTGCCAGGTGAAGTTTAGGCCTGACATTAGGAAAAAATTCTTCACAGAAAGAATGACTGGCCACTGGAACGGGCTGCCCAGAAACACAGTGTAGTCACCATCACTGTGTTTAAGAAAAGACTGGATGTGGCACTTGGTGCCATGCATGGTTTAATTGATGAGGTGGTATTAGGTCATAGATTGGACTTGATCATGCCAGAAGTCTTTTCTAAACTAGTTAGTTCTGTGATTCTGTGATCTATTAAAGCTGGTCTTTTGATCTTCTAAATTCAGTCACCTAACCCGACACACTGCATTCCCTTCATTACTGAAGGGCTAAATACACAGAAATATGAAATACTGGTGTAAATTCTTAAAATACAGCTGCGATGTGGACAGGACAGGTACATAAATTAGACAGCCAGGAACTGTTCCCACAAGCAACAGTGTAGAAGTGGACCTTCAAAGTGATTTTGTAGGTGGATAACAATGAACTTCTGGAGGAAGGAAGACTAGATGAACCCCATGGGTGTCTGTGGACTAAGCACAACAGTACCAAAAAACTTCTGAATAGGATTAGCAGATGTGACCCAGGTTGTGTGCAAGACCTGGAGCAGTGGCTGAATTACAAGTCAGATACATAAAGCAATCTCTCTATAAGTGTCTAAATCACTACATAATTTGGGGAATGCTTCTTTCAATTCCTCAATAATTATTCCAAAATTCTCTCAGAAACTACCTAAACTGTACTCCAGCAACTGAAAATATGACAAAGCATCACTAAGATAAAGAAATTTTTTACAGAATTACTGTTCTCTTTCCTCCAGGATTTATGAAATTAGCTTAGAAATAGGGTTTGTATATATCTAAAATTCAAACAGATACTGATAATTACATGGAGAACTCATGGGGCTGTACTAGCATTCTTAATTGTAGTCATTAGAGCTCCTTTACCTTGATTTCTTACCTAACTAAGAGCCCTAACAGATTCTAAAATTTCTATTTAAGGATTTCTCCTTGGTTAGCTTTATTATGTTTTTTTTTTTATACAGCATATCAGCTACAGTATCTTAAGTTATGTCTACCTGAAATTTATATGACCATTCCGAAGTTTGAGCCAACTGATGAAAAAATGTTCTGACTGCAAATCATGTCACATGTTTTTCAGAGGAGACTAGTGCAATATTGCCTTTTTTTCCCTCTACTAATCTGAAAAACAAAGCTACTTCAATTTCTAAATCTAAGACTTTTATTAATAAGAAATATGAAATTGCTGTGGGGTGAAACATAGCTTTCTGAAGTTAAAACATGTTTCCCTTTCTTTGTTTGTTGGTTTTTTCCCCCTCTTGGGGGATGGGGAGGGGGATTGTGCGTTTTTTGGGGGGGTTTTAGGTTTTTTTTGGGGAGTGGGGAAGTAACAGGCTGTTTTAGATCTTTGTTCTTGTATTTTATAAAAAGCAGGCAGGCAAGCTCCCAGTCTTGCAGCGTGGCGCGGCTCCAATCCCTCACATCCCGCGGGGATGTATGTGCATGGAGGCAGTGGTGGGGACGGAGGGAGAAGCCCTGCAGCACTGGGAGGGGGGTGCTCCTGTTCCATCCCGTGGGTGGCGGGAGCAATCCTCCACCGGTTCGCCCCACAGTGGCAGTGGCAGCGATGGGTGCAGGGGGTGGGGGGGAGCCCTGTGCCACAGCCGTTGCACCGGGCTGAGGAGGTGCCGCTGCCGGTGTGTGCCCCATGCCGTGGCAACGGCCCTGCTGGCTTGCCCCACAGGCATGGGTCTCACAGAGGGGAGTTTCCCAGGCGTTGTTAGCCAATTTGGAGGTGACCTGCACCGGGAGGGACCCCAAGATCGCATGGGATTAGACTCCCTATAAAGCAGAGATCCTGGAGGCCATCTTCCTCTTTCAGGGCTCGTCGGCCATCAGAGTTGCAGCTCCACACGTCTCTGCTCAGCGTTTTCCCGTGGTTCGAGCAGCAGTGCAACTTCAGCAGCAGTGGAGGCAGCGCTGGGGCTGAAGACCACATCGCTCACCAGCTGTGGTATTTCTGTCCCCTTGGGGCTCCCCTGGGTTTCTTTTATTGTTCCTGTTTTACAGGAAACTTCGTCAAGGACCCAGCGCCATTCTATTTTTCATCCCTTACACTAGCAGCCCAGTAACCAGCTCCGGAGGAGCTGAGTCTGTCTTCTTTGCATTTTGTTTTTCGGGTTCTTCCTTTGTAAAATAAATCCTGTTGGTTGTTTTTGATTTTCTATTGCATTCTCTTGTTGCTGTTAACTCCCCTAGTGTCCAAACAAGGACAGAAATATAGCTTCTCCTTTGTATTGCTAAGTATTTTACAACTATTTCTAAACAGAAATACTGTAAGTTAGCTTTGAATCATCTGCGTCAAACATGGTAGTTCCTATATTTTAGTAAGTTAAATATTTCTGAGAATCATCTCTGTAACTAAGACAAATAGCACTGATCAAATCATATCCACACTTTTAAAATCTAGTACATCCTTCAAAACTGTTTCTAGTTTGCGTTAATTTGCAAATTACATTTGGATATTTTTTGTCAGCATACTCATCAATGTGAGCCAAGAAGATGAGTAAAATTATTCTAAAAATGTGGGATTACTTTGTATAGACATACACAGACAGACACACACACATATATAGTATAGACATGTATATATAGTATAGACATGTATATATATGTAGATATATAAAAAATATATTTTATATATATATTAATATATATATATGTATNTTTTTTTATACAGCATATCAGCTACAGTATCTTAAGTTATGTCTACCTGAAATTTATATGACCATTCCGAAGTTTGAGCCAACTGATGAAAAAATGTTCTGACTGCAAATCATGTCACATGTTTTTCAGAGGAGACTAGTGCAATATTGCCTTTTTTTCCCTCTACTAATCTGAAAAACAAAGCTACTTCAATTTCTAAATCTAAGACTTTTATTAATAAGAAATATGAAATTGCTGTGGGGTGAAACATAGCTTTCTGAAGTTAAAACATGTTTCCCTTTCTTTGTTTGTTGGTTTTTTCCCCCTCTTGGGGGATGGGGAGGGGGATTGTGCGTTTTTTGGGGGGGTTTTAGGGTTTTTTTGGGGAGTGGGGAAGTAACAGGCTGTTTTAGATCTTTGTTCTTGTATTTTATAAAAAGCAGGCAGGCAAGCTCCCAGTCTTGCAGCGTGGCGCGGCTCCAATCCCTCACATCCCGCGGGGATGTATGTGCATGGAGGCAGTGGTGGGGACGGAGGGAGAAGCCCTGCAGCACTGGGAGGGGGGTGCTCCTGTTCCATCCCGTGGGTGGCGGGAGCAATCCTCCACCGGTTCGCCCCACAGTGGCAGTGGCAGCGATGGGTGCAGGGGGTGGGGGGGAGCCCTGTGCCACAGCCGTTGCACCGGGCTGAGGAGGTGCCGCTGCCGGTGTGTGCCCCATGCCGTGGCAACGGCCCTGCTGGCTTGCCCCACAGGCATGGGTCTCACAGAGGGGAGTTTCCCAGGCGTTGTTAGCCAATTTGGAGGTGACCTGCACCGGGAGGGACCCCAAGATCGCATGGGATTAGACTCCCTATAAAGCAGAGATCCTGGAGGCCATCTTCCTCTTTCAGGGCTCGTCGGCCATCAGAGTTGCAGCTCCACACGTCTCTGCTCAGCGTTTTCCCGTGGTTCGAGCAGCAGTGCAACTTCAGCAGCAGTGGAGGCAGCGCTGGGGCTGAAGACCACATCGCTCACCAGCTGTGGTATTTCTGTCCCCTTGGGGCTCCCCTGGGTTTCTTTTATTGTTCCTGTTTTACAGGAAACTTCGTCAAGGACCCAGCGCCATTCTATTTTTCATCCCTTACACTAGCAGCCCAGTAACCAGCTCCGGAGGAGCTGAGTCTGTCTTCTTTGCATTTTGTTTTTCGGGTTCTTCCTTTGTAAAATAAATCCTGTTGGTTGTTTTTGATTTTCTATTGCATTCTCTTGTTGCTGTTAACTCCCCTAGTGTCCAAACAAGGACAGAAATATAGCTTCTCCTTTGTATTGCTAAGTATTTTACAACTATTTCTAAACAGAAATACTGTAAGTTAGCTTTGAATCATCTGCGTCAAACATGGTAGTTCCTATATTTTAGTAAGTTAAATATTTCTGAGAATCATCTCTGTAACTAAGACAAATAGCACTGATCAAATCATATCCACACTTTTAAAATCTAGTACATCCTTCAAAACTGTTTCTAGTTTGCGTTAATTTGCAAATTACATTTGGATATTTTTTGTCAGCATACTCATCAATGTGAGCCAAGAAGATGAGTAAAATTATTCTAAAAATGTGGGATTACTTTGTATAGACATACACAGACAGACACACACACATATATAGTATAGACATGTATATATAGTATAGACATGTATATATATGTAGATATATAAAAAATATATTTTATATATATATTAATATATATATATGTATATTCTCCTTAACCTGCTGGTAATTATATCTCAATCCAGCATAAAGTAAATGTTTTAACTTTCAATTAAACCTGCTTGGATCTTGTAATTGCATCAATTTGATCATGGCATCACGGTGCTCAAACCAAGAAACAAACCTCACAGGAAATAGTTTTAACAAGTCCAAATCAGATCTTTCTGTAGATGTGGAACAGATATTCCTCTTCAAGAAGTGACTCTATATCTCTTTAATCAGAAGGATATCTCATCTTTTAAGGTTCTGCCAGTACTCAGAACAACTACAACTATGACAAAAACCAAAAAGCATATATCATCTTACATAGATTCCCTATGCTTTTTGATGAAGCTATCATGAAGAATTCCTTTGGTCTTTTTCTTCAAATTCCATTTCTGAGAGTTATTAAAGTTTTTTAGTTACATTATTTGCAAGACCCCAGGCAAAGAGCCACAAGATCAAATGGATTACTTTTAAAAATACAAAAAGCTCAAAAAATTCACCCACCAAATGTTTTGAAGAGCCTTCAGTCCTTAAATACCTTGAGGTAGCATAAAAATAAAATTTACACATATTTTCTCAGGAGATACTTTTACTGATAATTTTAATAATATGGGAGAAAATAGAAGATCTTGGCAAAAGTTCAAAAGAGGGTAACATAAAACCAAAACAGAGAATTCTACACAATTTAATGAAATCCAACCAACTCAGTTTTCAGTTACTCAAAGTATTAAGAAAATTGTAGAGAAAGAAAGAGATTAAGAAAAAAAAAGAGTAAAGAAAGATGTTGCCTGTTGGGCGAGATAAGAAGTGAAACAAACACGCAGTTTGCAGAAGTGAAGGGAGAGCACAGCTTTATTGGTGATGTCCAACGATCCAAAGAGAAAAATCATAACAATCTCTCTATTTTTATAGCCTTCAAAGTGGCCATCCATCACACCATCCAACTAAATCCTATTTTACTAAACGTCCAACAGGATGGTCCCTTGTTACCTATACTCCATCCCAGTACACTCCCAGGCAGGCCTGGAAGCCTAACTCTATGTTTTGTCTTAATACCTCACTTATCTACATAGAAGAATGCAAATGTGTGAAACACAGGCCATTCTTGGCCC
>VYZS01068486.1:0-17831 GCA_013400695.1 Neodrepanis coruscans | reverse complement strand
GGCCAGCCCCTCCCGTGCTGCCGCGGGCAAGGAGCCGACACCGCCACTGCTGCTGTGGCTGCCGCTGCGCCACTGCTTCCCCTGCTGCCGGGGGAAAAACCAGCCCCCGCTGCAGGGCTGTCGCTGCTGCGCCGCACTGAGGTGTTTGTGCCGCTGCGGCGCCACCGCCCCCGCCGGGCTCCGGGCGCGCCCTTGCTCGGGGCCCGGGGCTTCCCCCGGCCACCCGGTGCTACGCCCGAGAGGAGAGACACGGCTTGGGCAGCCCTGGCTTGAGGCCCATGCCCTCTCCCCCGGATCCCCCATGGTCCAGCGAAAGCTCATCGGATGCCGCCTGCCAGAGCGCACCCGCCAGGCCGCACCGGGGCGGACCCCGCTCTAACCCGCGGGCTCCATATGGGACCGAGCCGGGAAGGGGAGAAATGATTTCCATTCTCCAAACCACGACAATCGGACTGCTTACAGTATCATTGAGGTATTTCTTCATTCATTTCCACTTCCTATATCACTACTAGAAAACTTTTTACATTTCTTCTTTACAAAATCTAATATTGTTAGTTGATAATAAAGGGAATGTCTACTTGCAATCTAAAATATGTCTGGATAATGTACAAGTAGTTGTGATGGGAAACAGTCTCTGAGAAACTGTACTGATGAGGGCCTGGGAAAAGACTTAGGGTGTATATAGTGAGTTGTCCTTTAACTGGAATAAAAACAGCAGAATGACTGAGAAGTTTTGAATTAGTTAAACAACAATAAAATAAATACATACAATTTAGTCAAACAAATATTGAAAATTCTGGATGTGGAGGCATCAAAAACACATATTTGGACATCACACTATTAAAAACCCAAAACAACAACAAAAACCCCCAACCAAATACCCCAAACCAAACCAAAAATCAACAACAACAACAAAATTAGTCCTTCTAAGCCCTCTTTCCAAATTCAACTCTGACAAGATGACAGAACTCTCAAAGGTGTAAAGTTTCTACAACAGTCCTGTATAATAGTGTACAGGCTATAAGATAAGATTTGTAAATTTTTTACACTACCTATGGTAGAGGAGAAGCTTGTTCTGTCAGCATTCCAGCAAGCAGAAGGCAAGGTTCATATATATTGTTTATTCATAACTGTAATTCAGATCAAGTCACAGAATCTGATGCTTGGTGAAAAAAAAAAAAATTAAAAAGAGAGCAACGCAAGAGAAGGTAGGGCACCTTATGGCATGCTACAAAGCGAAACAGACTCATGGGAAATTAGGGTTCCTTAGCTCTGCTTTTCATGTACTCATCTCTTTTTTTTTTTTAAAGGGAATATTTTTAATTCTTGAAATGTCAGTAATTTGACTTCTTATTAGAAAGGTGTGTATATTTCAACTTACTTAGGTTAAAATGTATTTGGCTTGAAACAGAAGGGAAAGGACAGACAACTACAGCTAATATCATATAACATCCTTCTATTGTCTTATGTAAGTGAGCACATAATTTTATCACAGAACCAATAATAAGAGAGATATCCTCTTGGCAACAGAAAACAGTTGGAAGATTGTGTTAAAATGATCGTATTTTCAGGTATATACTGTTTTATTTTCTAATAAAAGTGAAAAAGACCTAATAGTCTTAAATGTTGCATTTATATTTGTTATTGTATTTATTATATAAATAAAATTAAATGCGAGATGATCGTCAAGAAGACACACTGCATTTAACATTTTCATCTCTCTACCTGTGAATACATTACATATATAACAATCTTCATGATATACTCATTACAAAAATTTGGGATCCCAATGAGTGATGTGCCGTAACACAACTCACAACAAATTCTTGTTATGAGACTGGTGTGTTTATTCTGCGTGCGCAGGGACCAGGTTACAGAATCGTTCTAAAGACCTGCTCCCAGAACATGTGACACTCCCAGGTCTATACACCCCTCCTGAGAGGCAAGTGTCACTCATTGCTGATTGTTCCTGCAACCAGTGCCGCTGTGAGGAGTGGACCCGGGGTGGCAGAGCCTGATGCCAGGGGTGGCCCCAGGGCCCTCAGGGTGCCCTGGCACTGACGGGCAGCAGTGGCAGCCTCCAACTCTGTTAGGCCCCGACCACAAGGCATTGTAGTGGGAAATGCCTCCATATTGCCTCATGGTGAACTCTTGGGGAAGGGAAGGTGTCCAGTGCCATTAGCCAATTCAGAGGCAGCCTGAGCCAGGAGGATGCCCTGAAAACACGTGAGAACATGCACCCTATATAAACTGCAAGCTTGGAAGTTCTCTCTCTCTCTGGGCTTGGTTGTTGTCACAACTTCATCTCAGCTCATCTCTCCTGCTCTTTTGGCCCTTTCCCGTGGCTCAAGCAGCAGCGCAGCTGGATTGACAGTAGAGGCAGCGCAGGGCTGAAGACCATGCTGTTCACCAGCTGTGGTATTCTCTTCCCTTTGGGCCCCTGGGGTTCCTTTTCACTTTCCTATTTTCCAGGAACCTCGGAGTGGAACCGGCACCATTCCATTGGCCAACCTCCTTTCCTCCCTTGTTCCACCAGCCTAGCAGCCAGCTTGGAGGAGCACAGTTAGTCCACCTTGTGTTCTATTGTCAGGTTTTTGTTCTTTGTAAAATAAATTCGGTTGGTTGTTGTTACTCTCTTGTAATCTCTCGTCACTTTATAACGCCCTCTAGTGTCCAAAACAGGACAGAAGGGTGTTTCTTCTAGGCAGAGAAAGTGTGGCAGGCATAATGGTCAGTATTGTGATGGATTTTCCATGTAAATTGTTTCTTTGTCTTATACTTTTTGTTGTTAATATTGTTGCTGATACTATTAATTTTCTTATCCCATTGCTGTTTCCAGTAAATTGTTCTTATCTCAACCTGTGTTCTTTGCTTTTTGTGCTTCCAGTTAGAGGGGAGAAGATGTAAGCTGTAGTGTGGTTTTAGTGGAAGTATTAAATTGGAGAATATCATTCCTAAAACACAACATTTGTCTATTTTATATTTGCCAGATCCTTCTAGCCCCTTTCATACATCTAAGAAAACATAGGGTTTAAAATAATTGAATCAGAAGTTTCAGGTCTACTGTCCTTCCATCTTTCCAATATATCCGTGTTTCTGCAATTTTGGGAGCTTGGAGACAGAAAGAGGGCAGTCATATACAAAAACAACTGAGAGTGCAGGAAAATAGGGTAACAGTTCAGGAATATCCTTTATAATCTACTAGTTCAGATGTTAGACATTGTTTAGACATTGTTCAGATGTTAGTGGCCCATAATATGCCATTTAACACTGTAAGGATGAGTCATAACCATGTCGTACACTGTAGTATTGAGGGTCAGTGGCAGAGAATGTGAGATAGTTGTGTGTTAATCAGTGACACTGTGAGGCAAAGGTCCATAGGAACAGACTATGAACTTTCACTTGAAAGTAGTCCCTAAGGCTATTGACCAGAATTTTGATTTTCAGGCATTGCCTATGGATCAGGCATCCTCACGTTACCAGAGCAAATGCCATGTTGCAGATTTTACAGTCTTTTTTCCTAAAAAGCAGCAATGTGACTACTCTCAGATACAGCTACTCAACAAAATGCGCATGCATGTAGCAAGTCTAATAAATGGTAAATACATTCTTGAATTTACTCTTTGTAAGTGTGACATAGGAGCATATTGTGTGTTCTCAGTTTGCCTGGAGAAGCTTGGAAAGACTAGCATTCAGGACTGACAGATCCTGCAAGACCCTTCACACAATGCACATGGTATATAGTATTATTCAATGCATGTATGAGCTTATGTATTTACTTGGTTATCTCTTACTACCTTAACCTTCCCATCTCAATGATGTCAGGCTGAGGAGTGAACAAGTGGGAAGATGATGAAATCACCTTGCCTCTCCTTTTGGTTAGAAGGAATCTATCTTGAAAATCAGCTTTTGAAATGTAAGTCTGCGACTTTTCTCTAATTTGGGGGTTTGTGTAGGGGCTGTGGAGTTTGTTTCCCTTCTTCCTCCTGCTTCCCCAGTCTTCTGTTTTCTTATTCCTGATGTTAACATAAAGTGCTATAGCCAGGCTTTTACCTTGTTTAGTTTTTGGGAGAATTATTTCTTCTTGCGTTTGCTATGGATGTTAATCCCATTTCTCTTTACAAACCTTCTGGGGCATCAGTTTTATTTTGCTCTCTTAGCCAGCAGATGTTTTATACTTTCTTTCATTTTTCAGTAATGTCAACATCACCATCAGCTTCTAAATATGTATGTCCACTAGGGACACAGTTCAGACAGACAGCACAACATATTAGTCCTAGGCCCAATCCGGCTGCCTTTACTCAGTTAAATCCTGATTTCACAGGCAAGACTGTCTGGATATTTGTGAGATTTCAGTGGATGAAAGAATCTTCCTGAATCTGCCTAGCTGAATTTGATGCTTCCCCACACAAGTTAGAAAACAAGATTGCATTTTAAAAGCATAGAAATTACACATTGTTGGGTATGCAGATTTCTTTGGTTAATTTTTTTCTGTAAAAACTCTTTTTGCTCTTGTGTAAAGACTACCAGAGTAACATAATTTATTAGAAATTGATCTAGAGAAATAAAGATTTTCTGTGATTAAGATGTTGTGGCATCGTGAGTTCCTTTTTATGTTTAAATTGTAAAGTGGACATGAAGATTTTTGATCAGATTTTTGTTTCTAATAGCGATTAAGTTTAGATTCCATTGGGAAATTTTTATATATATCCTAAGCAGCAAATGTCAGTTGCAAACATATTAATTGAGATTTAATTATAAGATAGGTGTTTACATGATACAACTGCTAAGCTTTCCTGAAACTGTTTAAAGTAATGAACTAACATTCCAGGACATATTTATGAATGGCTTAGCTGAGTAAATTAGATATAAGATGAAGTAAGATATAATGAAAGCAACCTATCCCCACAGTTAGATACAAATTAAGCAGTCAGGCATTTCATACAACCTTTATTGTTATAATTAATTTTTCACATAAGTCCATCTTCTGATATATAATCAAATCAACTTGTATTAACCGCAGTACCTATAGTACATATATCACCCAGAGCTGACTAATTATTAGCATTGGACAGTTAAAGAATACTTATTTGTAAAGAAATTTTTAGATTCACTGGCTATATGATAAAACATAGACAGTCATACAAAAAAACACTGCATAGTCATTAGTCTGCTGTAGATTGCTGCTTAACCATGACATTAGATACTGTTTTTATTAAATATTTTTCTAATTTTTTTGTGATTTTTTTGTTGTTGTTTTGTTTTTCATATGTAAATGGTCCTGATTCTTCTCTCTCTGTATGGATCTTTGATATACTTCACAACTGGGGAAATTGAGGCAAACATTTTCAAAGACTTCATTGAATGCATTGGTGCTATTCTCTGTTTTTCAAATGAGGGCAGCAAGACAAAATCCTGGGATCTGGAGTCATAGATGACTGTTATAGTTTCAAAACCAGACGAGGGGTGAGGTGTTGAATCTTTCGTTTTTTGCTTCCTTTCTTAACTTTTTCTTTTCTTTGTTTTTTGCCCCCGGGAGCTGTGGAGTGTATGTGTTTTGTGTGTGTTTTGTGTGTGTTATGTGTGTATGTGTGTGTTTGTTTATGTGTATGCGGGCGTGGACCTTAGCTCAGCCCTTCCCCTGGGGGGGGCTGTCCGGCAGCGAGAGCCCCCTCCCCACCCCCCCTGCCCTAGCTCTTTTCTCAGGAGGTTGCAAGCCCAGAGCTGAAGGGATGAGCGGAACCAGTGCCTTTGGATTCAAAATGGGAACCTGCGGGATTTTTCAGACATGGAGTGGCCCCCTTCTTTCCCCCCCCCCACCCCTCAACGCACGTGGCGGACATGGGTGCGGACATCTTGCTGACGTGGCCATCAGGAAGGAGTGGAACAGCTTTTGATAGGAAGGCGGCAGCAGGGGGGCGGGAAGGGGGGCAGGTGTTGGCATGGGGTTTGAAAGGACAGAGGGGATTTTCAGCTCTTCCCATCCAGACCTGGAAAAAAGCCGCGGAGACAACGGAGATGAGACTGCTATCTAGACATTCTGGTTTTATTCTAACATTTCTTGTTTGTTTTTTTTCTTCCTGGGAGGGAGAGGGGGTGGGAGGACTTTTTGCTGGGGCCGTTTCTGTTACTTGCTTTTGTTTAAAAGAACGGGCAATCCCTCCCTCTCTTTGTTCCCCACCCCTCCCCCCGTTTGTGTTTCTTTTCCTTTCCCTTTAAATTTAATAAATTCTGTCGCATTTAATTTTGTTTACTGTGTTAAACTAACACAATGACTCAAAAGTATCACAGAAGATACTAAATTACATCCCAAGAAAGTGTACAAAATATGTGGGTTAGTAGTGGTTCCTGGCACGGTACTGACCCAATCCCTTACCTGTTCACCACAATATGGGAAAGTTGCTGCTAAAACAATATACACTAAGCGAGACTGAATAATTGGATTGCACTCAAATACACTGTAACCTTAGCCTGGTTTTGTTTTTAAAGGATCTTTTGTTTTTTGCGAATAATAATAAAATACTATCTCACAGCACCGTTATGACATTTGATAAATGTTTGTGAAGTGTTTTGAGACCATTATTTGAAAGGCACTAAAAACTACAAAGTATTGTTATTACCCTTTTTCTGAATTCCCCCAAGTTCCAGGTGGCTCATAATATTTTACGGAAAGACTGTCAGAGTAACCCCATAGATTCCATTAAGCACTGTATTTCATCTGTTTACTGATAATTTCAATTTAATGCTTTCAAATTTTTCTAGTTTTTGGTCTCTTTCCTTCAACTGAGTAATGTATGAGACAGAATGATGTGTCTGATGTGATGAAAATGGGGCTGTTCCCAAGGCTGGGACTTTTAATCTTGATAACTTGTTGATAAACTGCTTTTACAATAGTGTCTCTAAAATGAAGAAAAACAAGCAAGAGAAATAAATGACAAGTAAAATATATAGACCGTTCCAGGTATCTCTCAGAGGTTTAGAATGTGCCAAATTGTTTTACTGAGAAATTCCCATCTGTACAAGCAGAACTTGATTTCTTCCCGTTTGTGAGCTTCACATTTTCTGAAAAAAAAAACAAACAACAAACAAAACAAAACAAAAAAACAGAACAAAACCCAAGCAGCTAAGTTAGGTTTGCATTTCTGACACAGAACTTGGGTCAGATATTTTGAAGTCAGCCCTAGGCCATACAAAGCAAAGAGTGTGGTAGTAAAAAGTGATTGTGCTCTTTGTGTGTAACCAGATACACCATAGTCTGATTTGTAATATATAATGGAATTTGAATGCTACATTTCTCTGCATATATTGGTAAATAAATGGCTGCTGGCAACTATACTTCAAATAGTGCAGAATCTTTGTTTTGGAAAAGGTTTCTTATATAATCCAGTTGCTTTTCTAGCTTCTCAGTGCTTCAGGATGAAAATAGAGCAGGATTCTGGCAGATATTTTACAACAGAAATACAAACCAAATTTTTTTTATGTTCCTGTCACAGGGCTAGATAAGATACAACAGTAGGAGAGAAACACTTGGAAGCAGTCTTGCCACTGTCTACTGACCTGAATACAAACAAACAAGGAACAATGCCAGTATTCCTATTTCTGTGCCCTTTCCTTCTTTCCCCAACCCTCAGGAAAACAAAATATATATAACAGAAAGAAGCAAACCCCAGAAAGTTATACAATTATAATATATTTCCTCCTCCTTTGGTATGTTTCTTTGAGTTTTAGACCAGCAGACAGCAGTGCAGCAGCAGAGTTTTGGCACACAAAATGCCTCTATTAGTTAAAGCAAACTATATGATATAAGCAACACAGTATGCCAGAAATCCTTACAATCAAACAGTAAAAAATATCCAGAGAGGAAAAAAAACCACAGGCATGAAGTAGTAGGAGTTTCACTACCTTGTTTAGTTTTTAAAAGATGGAGGGAAGCAGAAGAAAAATGGAAGAAAACTGTATTTAAGCATCACACTTAGATTATTACAAAACTGAGGCAATTTTCAATTTAATTTTTCTTTTTTTTCCTCCCTAAATTTCTCTAACAATTCTATTGCCTTCCATGTATAAGTTTTCATTAAAAAGCAATATTTTTTAGCACAGATGGTAATGAAGATAAGTATGAAAACATAACTGAGTATAAACCAGGACAGTGATGACTTTTTGTATATTGCCAACAGCTTGATACAGTAACTCCAAAAAAACCCTAGTCCAGTAGATGATCTGGCCCATTTGTCTCAATGCCTGGTTTACTCTTACTGTCTCTAAGCTGAATGATCTAAGGGTACCTCCAAACAAACAGATCTCAATGGACATGCCGAATATGTTTTCAACTCATTGCAAGCTGTGACAAGTCCCACCCATCTTGCATTCCACATTTTTGATCACTACAAACAGTGACTGAGGTGTACAAGTCAGATGAGATCAGTGTTGTGCTCTCAGACTGATCCCATGACAAGGCTGTAGAGAGTGCATCTATAGGACTTCTGAGAGTCAGACTCTTAGTCCCCAGTTCTCAAGAGCAAGGAACTTGAAACTCTGAATTTTAATAAGACAAATTTTCTCTGTTGTTTTAAATGGACACATCTAGCTCATTTGCATAGGGAAAGGGGTTTACTATACTTTATGCAGTGACTGAGGCAGCTTTACAGGCCTAATTGTGTTGAAATACACTTCCAAATAGTTGTTTTTGTAGGGAAAAATATTTTTTTTGTGTTGTGTGCATTATTTCGCTAACTAAGGAACCTCCAGGAGCAACAAGAATCTCTGGGGTTGTCCCTCCTCCCCCCTACTTCAGATCTTCTTAAGCCCTGCAGTGCTGAAGAAAAGAACTACAGGGATAAACCAGGCAAAAACGTAAACCAAGACAGCTGTTGTAGAATGATTTTAAGGGGCAAAGGGAAGAGTTCATCTCTCAACAGATTTTTTTGGGGGGGATTTGTTCTCAGCTGTATTTTTTTCTTGCAGATTATATAGAGAATATCCTGTCCCTAAAGTAACTGGCTGTGTGATTCATTCCCTGAAACTCAGTGTTCAGACATGACCCATATCTTTAGCCTGTCTGTCTTTATTATTTTTCATCCCATTATCTTCCTACTAACACAATACCCACTAAGAAATGGAAAATAGCAAAGCAGGAAAGAAAAACACCAGATGCGGAACAAAACAAAACAAAACAAAAAAGCTTCAAACTCTCACAAGAAAATGCAGTGGAGCTGATCCTGCTTGTTCTGTACTTGTCTCTTTCCTCTTTTTTCTTTTCTTGGCTGCCTTGTCTGTGTTGTAAATGCACCAGACATTTTATTCTGCTTGCACAGAGCACGGAACAATGTGTTTTGTTTGATTCCTAAGGACTTTTGTAGTTAGGGTGATAAAGTAGAAACATCTAAAACTCCTTCACTGATAATCCTCTGATAAAAAATATTCCTCTGATTTGATAATCCCAGCAGTTTAGCTTTTTCCCCATTTATTTTTATGCACAAAAATAAGTGTATTGAAATTTCAGCTCCACATTTGCAAATACAGCAGCAGAATGCTTTAGCAAATGAAAAAATATTTACCTCCAAAATCTAGATGAAACTCAGATGCCAAAAATTCTGGCTTCTCCTTAACAGCTTCACAATACAATGATGTGCTATCAGTACAAATATCTAACTTCAGATACTCTGAGAATGGCATATACTAAGCTGAACTTCACAAAAAGATGAAAGCATGTGAAAAACTATGTTGATTTTAGTGTCACATATAAGTTTGTAAGCATATGTAAGCATATATGCATATTTAAACATATATGCATATATATAACATACAGACAAAGAAAAGCATATGTGGGAGAAAATGCTAGAGTTTATATATACATATATATAAACATGTATGCATACATGTCATACATAAATATACTACATTGTTTTTTATTTGACTTTATAAATTTACAGCTTAAACTTGCCATAAAATTAGACTTTGTAATGCAAAGGTTGCTGGAAAGAATAATTATGTATTTTAAGGTTCTCATACTAGCAGTAATATTCAGGGTTCAATTTGCAATAGATGAGCTCAAAAAAATAACAACAACAACAAAACTTCCTGCAATAAAAGACTATTTTGACCATCGGCTATGTAGGAATGAATTGTGAACACAACTTCATCTGTTCAATTTTATAACAAAGTAAGAAAGTAAATAAACACATAAATATGTTAATGTCTCATAAAGCAAATGAAGTGTTAAAAAGGATTGGAGTACACAAGTTTTTATGGATTTTTTCCTATGGCGACTCAAATCCCTCAAGTAAGCAGTGACCTCCTTGGTTAGCTACTTCATGTAAGTTTGTACAAAAAGAATGTTTGTCCTTAAAGATAACAAAGCTGTTTGCTCCAATAGCAACTTATTTTTATATAGCTTACATTATAAGACAAATATGATCTGACAGTGCCCCTGTAAAGCTTCTTTGAAGTACTGAAATACAGATTACAGTTAGAATCTGTGGGGGCTTTTTTATGAAGAAGGTATTAGGATTTTCACTTTTCATCTTTGTTTTAGAATCACTCCCTTGACAAAGTCTGTGTGAACTCTCTTCAGATGCTTCAACATATTTGTCAGACCACTGCACAGCAACGCTGAGCATATTAATTCTTGGCACAAGTGTTTTGTCTCCAACGAACATCAGGGCACCTTCTGTTCTGTAATTAAACTAAACCTGCTCTTGTATCTGTTTATCAGAGCTTGTGCCATCTTCTGACTGACAATGCTTTGGTGATGTAGTGGTGCAATGCATCATCTAAGTAGATTTTGCGATGATGCGTGGACAGGTTCAGTTCATTCCTGGCACCAAAGATGGAACATCAGGAAGCACTGATCCCACTAGTATTTTAGTGCTGCTGTCACCAGGGTACAAAGCAGGGTGAGGAGGTGTGTGATATAACTATGCACAGCATGAAAGTATACACCTTTTTACATGAGAGACTGGGTTTATATGAGCCAAACAAGCAGATCCAGATACTTTATTAGTATGAGATTGGGAATAGATGTTAATGCGGGTAAGAGAAGAACTATAAATCTTTGTGTTTTTTGGGAAAGGACAATATCCATTCACTTAAAAAAAAAATCCATATTTTGAGAAAAAAAAAAAAGAAATAGTTCAGACATTTTGCCTCACAGCATCCCTTCTCTCTGAATCCACCACTGAATACCAAGGATCCAGGTATCTTCTTCTGATTGAAGAAGACTGTGTCTTTAACTTTTATTTGTTCTTTTTTTCTTTTTCTCTTCTGCTACAGAATGTGATTGTATTAATTGTCAATAATCCATTCAACACAATATGTCTTAGAATTAAACTCAGCATTCAGGAAATCAGATCAATTTGAGGAGCAGCTTTTAAGCACATGATTGGCTTTAGGCCTATGCTTCAGTCAATAAACTTTAATGAGGCAAAGTTTATTGACTTTCTTCAATCAAGGCAAAGGTAGTCTGTGTTGACAGCTTGCAGCTTTAAGGTTAGACACTGACATTATTTTAAGATTTAAATACCTATTTTAAATACAGCAGTTTTTAAATAGGCTTTCAGCACTAATGCATCCTATAATATGTGAATTTTAATGCTTTAAATTATGCAACCAAAAGATCAAATGTTTAAAAATGTTAAAGTAACATTCATATGAATAGATTGTGTCCAGTCTCTAGCATAAAGTAAAACAGAACCAAACAAACACCAAACCCCCAAACCAAGCCAACCAACCAAAAAACCACAACACTTCTGTTTTGGTGAACCGAAATTTATGATAACAGATTTTAAACACATTTAGTTATGTATTTTTTACCTTCTCTCTCCTTCTTATGTATTGACTACACATTTTTTGGAAGCAACTGAGGTTGCTTGGTTATAAGACAATTTGTATTTATGCAGAATAGGAAAAAAATCTTCTTAACTTCTCATAATGTGTTCAAATGAGAAATTTACACGTTTTCTGTTTTGTTTTTCTCAGAAAACTGGGTGAATTATTAAGATCTGACAGGACAAATAAACTTTCTGATACCAGACTGTTTCTAAGGACTGTTTTTTTTAAATTTAATTTTCTCTGCACATTTTCATTCACCAGTAAAAATGTCATACTCAAATAGGAAGTGATCCTAATTTCTTCAGGATCTCTGAAAAGATAGAAGCCTGTTTTTAATGCTAAACTTAACCTTTGTGAATAGCATATAAATAGTAAAATGCAGTGTCTTATTTGCTCTTTAGCATTCATTTTATTGCATTCCAGCTCTTTCACAGATATTCACACTACTTAAGAACCCTTTCCTAAATGTACCTTTTCAAACAAATCTAGTGTTACACAGCACTTGAATCCTGTCCCTCTCTCCTCAAATATTGTACTGATATTTCAGTGCAGCTTGGGACTCATGGGAAGGGGAGCCTTGGTCATTATATTCAGAGACACCAGAACCACAGTAACTCCTCTTTCAATTTCTTCTCTCTAATGTCTGACACAGTGTTGTAGAACCATACAAAACACACAGCCCTGACGAACCAGACCAACACCTTTCCCCATTTCTTTCTGTATATTATATAGGGAATGACATCTGGGGATGTAGAAAGCTTTGTTGACTGTTTTATCCTTAAAGTACCATAGACTTTAAAAAATGGCACCTTGTTTTATTTAAACTTACAAGACAGACTTTTTTTTAAAATATACTGAAATAAAACCCTCTGCTGAGCTGCAGTTTTAGTAAGCTATCTGGCTTACTCCTTATACACTTTATGCAACTAAGCTTAAGCATTTAATGAACTTTAATGTTAACCTAAATGCTTAAAGAAAACAATGCAGATGGGAAAGCCAAAACTTCAATAAAATCTTTCCCAAAGAAGTACATTTATTTCTCCTTTTCCTACAAACACTCTATATAGTTTACAGGCAAATTAGGTGGGACCTTTCAACATACTGTATGTCTACAAAAACAATTGCTCACCTAGGGTCGTTAATGGTAAACAATCTCATTTTAAGATCTCTAAGGAGGTAAACTGTCCAGAAACAATACCTTGGCAATAGCTAACTATTACCAATAGCTATGATAGAAACAAGCTTATTTGGCTTTTTTTTAGTTTGTTTGTATTTCACCCAATGCATTTTCTATCTGAGTTTCATAGTTATGTTAATTAGGAGTTAGACACACTGCAAATTAAAATCTGAAGCTGTTTAGAACTCTCAGATTCCCATGGACCAGGCACATCTGTTTATATATGCTGTTTCCATTCCTCAACTGTCCTTTAGGGAAGGTTAAGATTTCCAGTAGGCAGTACAGCACGTGTCAGACAGTTTCAATATTCCATGTCCTGGGATTGCATATTTTGTATATGAAGAATTTGGAAATTTCTTATATTTTAGTTCTGATGACTTCTGTTTTCAGTTTCGTGGAATTAGGGTTTTTTCTGATCTGTGACCTTTAACATATTTCACGGTCTTATGGTGCAACCAAATGCAAGTAAGGAAAAATACATATCAATCTTGTTTTCTTAAGAATTTTCAGAACTAAATAAAGCCAATGTAGAACACACATGACAAATTATTTCTGTTTTAATATTCAATTATTTTAATAATTTAAACAGTAAAAATGGTGCATACTTATGTCTGTGAGGAACTTATTTTCCTTTGAGAATCCTCTTGAAAGATATTTACTGCCATGCCTGCCACTATGAAAAATGCAAGATGGATGATTCAAAAGCAGTTTTCATGGGGAAAACTTACCTACTTATAATGCTATAGAGAAGATAAGGTAAAAAAAAATAAGTAAATAAAGGGAGCAAACTTCAAGTGTAATTAAAAACACTTAAGAAGAAAAAAAAAAAACCTTTGCAAGACAAGGAATCAAAAAACCGCATGTGGAGAAGAGAATTGATAGACTATAGGTAGAGTTTCAATTTAACGCATGTTAACATTGATATCTGTATAAGAAATTATTTCAGGCATACAATTTAAAATTATTTATTGTCATCATTTGATGACAATTTTGATGTCTGTNTTTTTTTTTTTTTTTTTGTGGACACAGAAACATTTTGTGTTTATAACAGGCTTCATTCTTGAGTTAAAGGTTCTTTGTAATTGGCTAGTGATCATCAGTATTTCATTTAAACCCAGTCTACAGTTGTAATTTGAAAGGAATGCTTTTTCTTTAAATATGTATACATTCTTGAAAAAGGAAAGTTGATCCATATGCTGCAGGCAAGCTTGACATAACTATAAATTCTAGCACAGCTGATATCTAAACCATTTCAGTATAAATATTACTACCAACCCAAGGCTTCTCAAAAATATAAATTTACTTCTTTCTTCAGCATTCCTTCTCTTTTTCAGGCTCAAGCATTTTCCCTTCTATCTTTAAATGCCTGTGCAAAAAAAGGAAAAAAATAATTAAGCAGGCACAAATATTGTCACATATACATGAACAACAGAAAGAGAAGCAGAAAAGTATTAGGAAAAAAGATGAATCTTTATTTAAAGGATTAAGAGAAGGACATTGCATACCCTGCCTTAAGAAGTATGCTTAGTTCAGCATATCAGTCATCAAGAGATTGATCAAGATTTGCTTTGGTGCTTGAAATTGGCTAAGTGGTTACCAAGAATAAGGGCCTGTTTAATTTCTAAAGTGTATTTTCCAGGTAGCTCAGTGATCAGAATGGAGCAAGCTTCCTTCAGAATTGAAGAGACAGCAGGAAAGCTTTTCACTTTGCCTCCTTCTACATGGCGTGCCTCTTTCAAATAAGATAAAACTAATCAAAGCCTCAAGCATTTGTGGCAGGAAAGAATGAATTAAACATACACTAGGTGGTCTTGTCTTTGTAAGCAGAAATTATTTAATGTGTGCCTTTATGTTTTAATTGAAATAAAATGCAGAGATACTGCATGCAGCAAAGAGAAAAATCATTGTAATGAATTTATCAATTCATGTGTGGTCTTATATGTCTGTCTAAAAATCTCTGCAGTTTAAAATGAAACCGTTTCAGTACCGATAAGTAAGTGTGTTCCCCAATGCATAAGTAATTCTCATTCACTTCCACTACACCGTCCACTAACACAGTGGATTAGCTGACTATATAATTCTGATTTTGAAATCTGAGTTTCAAGAAGTGATATTGAACTGCTTTGAGTTGTCATGGTAATTGCATTTATAAAAGCTACAAACAGGCTTTAGACTCCTAAACAGTGCAGCATCAGGAGAATTTTGGAAACTATAATGGAGCTATAGAACTCAGTATTCAGAACTGTTCTATTGGAATGATCATATTATTTATGAAAACACATACCTAGATGTCCACTTACGACAGCAGTAATGAGAGCAAACACAGCCAACTTCAATTTAAACATGAATAAATGTGAACCTTTCTGACATCAACTGTCCTTTCTTTGACAGTTTCACTATATACTAACTAAAGTAAATATACCACTATTCCAGACCAGATTTCATCTTGAAAAAACAGTCTAGCTCTTCATTGTCAGCACAGAGAACTAAAGATGGTATAAAATAATAAAACACTTTTATTTCTTCCTGTATTTCAGCAATTGGAAATACTATTGAAACTGGCTGGTGGGACACGTCTTGTAACCACATTGCTGATAAATATTGTAAAAATGGCAATTGGGTACAAACAGTAACTATATTTTTAACATAGACCAAGACTTGTGCTGCCACAAATAATATCTGAATTATATGTGCATAATCAGTCATATTTGTATTACATATATAACCATCAAAGAAGAAGAGGCACCAGCAGTCAAGCATATCTGGAGTCTCGACTATTGTCTGTAAAGGTCTGCCTTTCTCCATTGACTCTAAAAAAGTCAGTTAGGGAACTAACCTATTTGCACAGGCATCTATAGATAGAAGGTTTGAATTGAGTTTAGAGTGGATATTAGGAAAAACTTTTTTACAGAGAGAGTGATTTCCCACTGGAATATAGGAATAGGTGGTTGAGTCACCATCCCTAGATGTGTTTAAGAGGAGGTTGGATGATGTACTTAGTGACATGATTTAAATGAAGGGATTGTATTGGCTAATAGGATGATGATAGGTTAGATAATAGGTTACAGGTTGGACTTGATGATCTCTATGATCTTCTCCAACCTTGTTAATTCTGTGATTCTATGATTCTGTGTCTTTTCACTCGCTACAAACAGACACTTAAAGAATTGGTTTTATATACCTCTTTTTATCTGTGTTTCCTGGGTCATTTGGAGAGCTTGTTTAATTTCACATGACATATTGCATTGATGTATGTCAAGTAGAGGTAAACCCTCAGGTCTGTTTGAATATTCATTGACATGAAATTTTAGGTAGAAATATGCCACTTCAAATTATCATTTCCTACTTCTTCATTGAAGCAATGGCTTTAACATTACCTTAAGGGTGTGATACGTATGACAGCAAGAAATACTAAAACTGCTGATGAGGAAATGTCTCACTAAATCCAGCTTCCTCTTTGTCATTGCACACTGAATGCACAGCCTGTGCACTCAAGTCCCTAAAATCTTTACAGCCTGCCAACATTAGGATGTTTCTTGGAAGTACAGCTTTCACTTTGGAAACTAACCCTCTATTACCACTTGCTTTCTTGTCTCTTTTTTCCCAACATGTGTTTGTCACCAGTCCCATTGGTACAAACCAAATCTGTCCCGTTGCAAGATCCTAATTTGAGAGAGGAAGAGTTGCAATCCCAACTCTGTCTTTCTTTCCTCCAGCAGCATATTTAGTTACTTCTGAAGCTGTAGGCTCAAGTGACCATTTCTAGAAGTCTATCATCCTTCCCTGTGGCCATGTTTATGGCATTTTCATGCCTTCTCATGACAGGGACTCTTTAAATCTTCAATTTCTTCAAAACATCATTTTCCAGTGGAAGTTGCAATTGGTCAAAATTTGGATATCAATAACGACTATTAACTTCCCATCACAGCACTATGTTTTCCTATGTGTAACTTCCACTTCCCGCGGGTTCAACCAGCTGCCACTCTTCCCCACTATGTCTATAAGTTCAAGGAATTCTAAATTATAGTTCTAACAGTGGAAATACAAACAGACCTGTGGCACACTTTAGTTCTGCTCTGTAAAGAGCTCTGTTATATGGTTAGCACTATTAGGTGGTTGTGTGAATAACACACACATAATTCTTTTGTTTACTAATCCTTTTTTACTGTCTAATATCAGAAGTTTAGATTTCTGGATTGTTATGGTTTCGAAATCTTGGATTGGGAGGGGGCATGTTGAATCTTTTGTTTTCATTTGTTTTCATCTGTTTTCTGTTCCTTCCCTTTTTGCTCCGCTGAGCCACGCTGCTGTGGAACTTCAGGCCACTTTTGTCAGGTGGCTGAAGGGGTGTGTGTGTGTGCTGCCCTGCTGTGAGTTGCAGTCCTTTTTTGCATGCTGGATTTGATACCAGAAGTGGGGGGAATGTGTGTGTGTGTGTGTGTGGGACTCCTTCCCCCTCACACCCCGAGAAACCCACATGGCAGAGAATGGAAGCAGACATGTTGATGACATAACTGGCAGAAGAGTTTGGAGCTGTTTTGGGATTGGAAAGACAGGACAGCCCTGGGCAGGACTGTGCAGGGTTTTTAAAAAACGAATAGGGATTTTTTTGGCTGATCGTTCAGGACTGCTGCTGGATTTTTTTCAGGGGAGGGCTGGCTCACAAGTTTTTTAGGAGAGATGATCCCAGGTCCTTTACCATGGAAATTCTTCTCTGTTTTTTCAGTCTGGACCGAGATCAGATTTCTACCGCGTTTTTCCTTCACCCAGCATCACTGGAGAAAGAAAGAAAAGCGCCCAGACCTCTGCGGTCGGCGAGGGGAAA
>VYZS01068484.1:4841-17971 GCA_013400695.1 Neodrepanis coruscans | reverse complement strand
AAAGTTCTAGAAATTTGAGGAAGCTTTTTTTTTTTGTCATAAAAGACTTCTAACCTTTACAAAGTATATGGCCTAGCTGTTCTTAAGTGTTCTCTAATTAACAAAAAAGGTTAATTACAACAAGTATTTTGAGAAACTGGAACAATCTATCCCAGCAAGTGTTTCCCCAAATATGACTTCATCTAATATAACTCTAATATATTTTTTTCCTTACCTCTGGCACTCCTTGCGCTGAAAAAGCATTATATGGTGGTACTATATCAGTAACATTTTCATACCCCTGTGGAGGTGGTTCAAACAATGATGTATTGAAAACCTACCAATAAATAACATAAGTCTTCAGTCAAACACTTTAAACACAAATTCACAAAGTAAGGAAAAGCTAAGTGTGCGAACTACAGGCTAGTTTTCATAAATTGCTAGCATGCATATGTTCAAACAAAAACCTAGCTAGGGATCCAGAGCTGAATTTTTATAACAGAATGTAGATATGAAAACAAAGAGACAGATCACTTGTCAGAAGATGCTTATCAGTTACTGCCTGAACCTAAGCGAAGAAGTAGCTGAAAATTCCCAAGAGATAATGACAATAAAATGACATCTACTTCATCCATGCCATCCCAGGTATTATTTATTCTTCTCTTCATCTCTTTGTTAGTTACATTCCAGTTAAATGTGCTGCCTTTTATCACTATCCATGGTAACAGTCATGTTGCCTTAAGGGTCATGTCCAGTTTTTGTCAACTTGTGAGATTATAGCTGAGACTTTTTTTAAAAAAATTTCTTAATTCTTTTGCCTCTAAGCTTATGTCATCTCTGAGCACATATTCCTTAATTTCTACCATGGCTTTTCATCCCTACCTATGTGCTATGATGCTTCTTTAGCAGTCCTATCTCCTCTTCTTCCTCAGGCTCCTTGTCAGATTTTACATCTACTTCTTTATTTCCCTGGGTGTTCAAAAGTGAGAAGATGTCTATAGATTGACTAGTTCATTAGTACTTCCAATAGTAACTTAGTAATTTAGGACACACCATAGGGAGCCATTGGGACCAGGTTTAGAACAAGAGAAATAAAGTATTACTTGCCAGAATCAATATTATATCTGCAATTCCTTACCATAGCATGTTGTAGAAGCAAAAACTGTGCAGATGGTCAAGCAGAGTTTGAATACATATTTGGAAGTGACTGGATAAATGCTTGGAAAAGAGGTCTAATTAGAATTCTTTACGAGACTAATTGCAGCACATTCAGAGAATCCCTGAGCTGAAAACATTTAGACACTGGAAAAATTGCATGCCTGAAATACATTTCTTTGTTTTAAATGGCCCTGTGCATCCACTTAAGGCTTTAATTGGAAACAGGGTATTGACCTAGATGTATCCTTAAGATGAAACCTTTTAACATCTTACGGTTTACCGGTGTCAACTGCAGCCTCTTGACACATCCTTACTCTTCAGTACAACACACCAAGATTTCAGCCACTGTATTGTGTTACTGAACAACCTGGAAAACCATTTCTAAATATGAGATCTCTCTGCACTGGATTTTTTATTATAATATAAAGCACTTGCTGACCTGAGTAGGTAGGAAAACAGAGGAAGACACTGCTTTTTTAAAGAAATCTTACACAGTACAGTTTTGTCATTAAAAAGATCACCTCATTCCCTTGATCATCAATTATGGAGATGTAATTTGGCTGCTTTTCATTTGGGTATGAAAGAAGCACATCATAATGAACAAGTTCTGCTGAATCCAATCCAAATTCCTTCCACTGGTCTTGAATTTGTTTGGCAAGAAGATGATTCTGTTCAGTTCCTGCGAGGTGAGGCAACTTGGTAAATGAGCTAGAATAAAACAGAAAGCCATTAGTAAGAACAAAATTCAGAGAGACACAACGGTAAACTAGGATCACAGTGTATAAGGCTATTAATCAAGCCACACTGCCTGGACAGGAAGGTCTTACAGTTAAAGTATGAGCTGTATAACATGAGTTATAAGAGTCTGCATCAGGACAAGCACAAAATGTAGTCAGAAGAGAGGATCTTTCCTGAGACCTTAAAATAAGCCAGCTGAACTCTTTGCACAATGGGAACAGCCACATCTACACACAAGAAATGAAAATCCATGTCAAAGACATTCAGCAAAAGAATAGGAGGAGTATGCGAGGAGCAGAAATAAATATAGGAAAGCTACACATTCAGAAAGGAGCCTTCCAGATAATTCTGATATCTGATGATGGGTTTGTACACTCTTGGCATAACATGTCCTAATATCCTAGTAAGTTTGACTTGAAAATCATTATGTCAAATTATCTGCAGATATTTGCTTTTATTTTTCTTAATCAAAAGCCTGAATAATAAAATCCTTCTTAATAACATTTACTTCCGTATCATATTTCATTCATAATGGTGATTAATAGTCAGAAACTATTCAGCTCCTCTGGGCTACCCTACAGAAATATGTCTATAATTAGTTTGGCCCACTGAACAAGTTAGTTATGGTGAAAGTTTATTAGTCAGCCAAGTACTCAGCATCAGCTTCAAATTCCAATCAGGCTACTTGTCAATGGCTGCCCCACAGATGCCAGATGCCATCAATTACCATTAATTAGTGGTAGCAAATACAATTATTAGAATCACTTCTACCTTTCATTTCACACTGTTTTCAACCCATGCAAGACTTTTTCTTCAGTATATACTTCCTCAGCTTCCAAAGGAGGAGGTTGTGGAAGACAATGTTCAAAGTCTTCCTGAGAGAAGGCAAACATGCTGATTATACAAACAAATAGTAAATAAATGCTGACTGTTCCTAACTATATTTCTGTCCTTCATGTGTTTGGAAAGTCGTTCCAGAAGGATGTTTGTTCACCCTTCCAGGGACTGAAGCTGATCAGCCCACAGTCCCTCCAGGTTGTCCTTACTTAAAGACAAACACAACATCATTTTTTTCAGCCACCTGGGACCTCTTTCAATCATCAGAACTTCTCATACACAGTCACATTGCAACATAACATTAAGGTCTTTCACATAAATCCCACCTGGCCTCTCGATTTGAATGCATGTAGATTCTTTAAGTAAACTACAACCTTCTGCTCTCTGCTGTTGTCTTTCCCTCTCTTTAAACTCTGTATGTATGCACCAAGGTTTGAAGCAACCTTTGCCAAAACTTGTCGCCTGTTTTCTTCTTGCACTTTAATTCTCTCAAGTATTTTAAGTACTTTTAAACTCCTTAAGTATTATAAATACTATATACGCCATCGGGAAAAAAATACTGAACAACACATGATGCTTTGTTTCAATTTTCACTTCTAAACAGTTTAACCCTTTCCAGAGCTATGAGAAAATGCTAAGACCAAAGTGTGCATTTTCTGAGACTCATATTTTGTTTTTCCCACCTGATAAAAGCAGAGTTAGTAGTCTGAAAAAGTAACAATATGGATCAAAGTTCCCAAGTTCACATTTTTTTACACTTTTTGACAAACTTTTTGGATACTGTATAAATACAATTTTTCTGCAGTTCTTGATTTTTTTTTTAATTTAGGAAACAAACCCCAACACAACCAGTATGAAGCATTTGACCCATTATCAAAGCAAGCAGACACACAAGACACCATTAATATCCTATGGCCAAGAGACCTTAGCGTAATTGCAGAGCTATTTCATGCTGTCATCAATCTCTATGTTGCCTAGATTCTCACCCAAACATAATTTTCAGGAACTCTCAATCTACTGAAAGAAACAAATTCAAAATAAGATAAGGCCTAAAGATTGAAAAATATAATTTATATTAGAAATTGAACCTTTTGGGTTTAGAATAAATGTACAGAAATCAAACGGGCCAGTAATCCTTCATTGTTCATGATGCAGCTGCTGTCTTACATGCTAAATACCAACATTTTACTAAAATGAGGTTATATTTATTTACTTTTTGTGTGAATATGTTTATTCCTCTGTAGAAGATATAAATATATATGGTAATATTGGGTTTTTTTCAGTTTCAATGGAATGCACAGCAAAACAAAAGGATATTTTTATATCCCTAGCATTTTAGATGTTTTGAAAAAACTGCATGGATGCACTAGGATGCAAAAAACCAACCATACATGCACACTGACTATGGACAGAAGATGGGATGTAATGGGATGTTGAAGCACCCAATTAACAGGACATTATCCAATATTACCATACTAAAGGAACTATCTGTTTTAAGTATATATGCAAGTCAGTGCCATGCAAATTTGTAGCATTAATTGTTAATATATAAATTTTCTACTTAGACTAGCTGCTCAAACTGATAGTTTAAGGATGATCAATCAAATGTGTTATGGGTTGAAAACAAAGGTTATGGGAGCTAAACCGTTCCTTTTCCCTTCCCCTTAGGGATGGGGAAAGGGGTCTTTTTAGGGCTTTTTGGAGGTTTTTTGAAGGTTTTTGGGAGGCGGGGGGNTGAGTGTGTTTTTTTGGGGGTTTTTGGAGTTTTTTTGAGGGTTTGGGGGGGGCGGGGGGGGGGATTGGAGCTGTGTTAAAATGCTTTTCCTGTGTGTTTGAGGCGGGTTGCCATGGCAACGGCGGCAGGTACGGGCAGGGATGGGGCCAGACCCCGGCACAGCTGCATCCCCCGCCCCACCCACAGCACTGCAGGGATGCCTGCATCTGGTGCAGGTGTGGCCCCTCCCAGGCCCACGGGGACGGTCGCCGCAGCCTCCACACCACTTGCCTGTGGGCATGGTGCCTCCCCCAGCCATTTTTGCAGGCACGGCTCCATGGCCACAGGCGCTGGGGGCTGCTGGTGCTTCCGGGCACCGCTGGCCCCCAGCCCAGGCCTAGCTCAGCGCTCCGTGCATGTGCGGTGGGTCTCCCGTGCGTATGGAATAGAGTGGGGTGTCGGTGGACCTCAAGCAGCCGAGGAGCCACTGCAGCAAGCAGCTGGGTTGGCATGGGCCAGGGCGGCCCGGTGGCAGTGCCAGGACCCCCCGGAATGCCGGGCGGGGCCACGGGGGACCCGCATCTCCCGG
Organism: Neodrepanis coruscans; assembly: GCA_013400695.1. Classification (NCBI taxonomy): domain Eukaryota; kingdom Metazoa; phylum Chordata; class Aves; order Passeriformes; family Philepittidae; genus Neodrepanis; species Neodrepanis coruscans. Next base: position 12,956 of record VYZS01068484.1, on the reverse strand, counting down.
CTGGGTGTCGACCATGTGGTTAAGCCGCCATTTTAGCTCATAGTGGAACCTCCCGCTAGGGGCGGTTCCCGGGCACTGACTGTCCAATCTGAGGGACAGTTTGCGCCCAGGGGGCGCCCGCGCCTGCGCAAAGATTGGTCCCCTATAAAAGGGCAAGTGAGGCGGCCATCTTTCTCTTTCGGGACTGGAGCTGCTAGGGAGAACATCTCTGCTCGCCTCTGCGCCGAGTTTTGCAGCGGCGCGGGCCGATCAGCGACTCCAGCGACAGCGGCCCGGGCTGAGGACCACATCTTTCCATCAGTGGTGGTATTGCCTTATCTGGGAAGGGGAGGGTAGGGGGAGTGATCTTTTAATTTTTACGGTGTCTTTCAGGAGGCTCCGGTAAAGACCCAGCGCTACCCTAACGCTTCCCTGCATCAGCCGCTGGCCCCGGAAAAGCTTAATTCATCTGTTTTTGTGCTTTATTGTCAGTTTTCTGTGTGTGTAAAATAAACCTTGTTATTTGGTTTTTTTGGTGTGGGTTGCTTCTATTGGATCTCTCTTGTCAGTACCACGCCTCCTAGTGGTAAAACCACGGCAAAATGTCATTCATAGCAATCAGTGTATTCCAATACAGTAAAATCATCTCTATCTGAGAGAAAGCATACATCAGATGTTAGAGTTTCAGACACTTTTGAGTAAAAAACAGATACACTTCATTAAATCAAGAAGACAGAAAATGATAATTAAAAAGACTAGTAAGCACTGGCAGCTTGAATGAAGTAGACCTGACAGTACAACCACTCCAAAAACTTCAAAAATGAAGAGGGTGGGGGGGGACAGAAGTGTTGTGAGCCCCTCCCTTCTCCTTCCCTCAGACATCCTGTACAAACTAAATACTTCCAAAGCATCTTAACAGCTCTGCTTTCAGAGGCCCTTGCTTGGAGCTGATGCTATCACTTTCTTGCTTTTGTGACTGATAAAATTGTTCAAAAATCAAGACGCACAAGGCTTACCGAAGAAATTGCTTGATATTCTCTGCTTTCATTTCAGCCACAAGTTTCTGTCTCACATTTTGATAGACATCTGACGAGTTGGGGTTTTTTTCGGTCAGTTTTGTAAACCATCCTGAAACACATTTGAAAAGCTTTCTACTTAGCAACAATGCCAGTCCTCACATGTTTCAGCCCATGTGCAACCTGAAGTATTGAACAATTAAAACCACAGAGATGAACAGGGCTTAGAGCACCTTCTGTCAGTGTCTGCTGGCTCAGAGAAGTGAAGCAGAAAAGTAAAATACACTTCATTGACTTGAATTGCCTAAAAAGTGACATAATGAAAAGCATATATCCCGAACCCTTGGTAAATCCCCTTTACCTACCTTTTTTTAGGCAAAATCATCTCTCATTAACTTTAAACTATAGATTAAATTCTCAATTAACTGTTTGCAGTGTGAGGTTTGAACTCCTGATCCTCATGGTGAAATTCCTTATTTAATTTATTTATATATTTAAAAATACATGTGTAAGCCTACTTAAAGGGAAGGTCAAGGCCTCAAAAGCCACCCTGCTAGCATTATAAGTTACAGACTTGGAGTTAGACTATGTAATAATTAAAGGAATAAAGTTAACTGTGATCCAAGTCAGTTTTAAAATGTTACATATTTATTCAGTAGTCATAAATAGTTGTAGGAGAGGGTGTGTTAACTATATAAATTTGTCTTAAAACAGACAAACAAACAACAAAACCTAAAAAAATCCTTTTATTACTATAGCTAGACAATCCTCAAATGGGAACATTTTCATAAAAAAATAAATCCATGTCTGCTGTCACATGCACAGTATATATGACCTGTTAGATTTAAATGCAATTGTAGCAACATTCTGAACATAATAATGATACTGGATCAGACCAAAGGTCCATCTTGCCCAGTATCCTGTTTTAGAGCATAGTGAAAAGATGATGTTCGGGGAAATGTAAAAGAATAGCATGAGCATCAGAAATTTTCAGCTCAGGGGTCTCCTAAATCAAACTAATGTTTTGTATATTTAATAGCCCTTGTGGATTTTTCTTTCATGCCTTAGGTGTGTGCTACAACACGAGTTTAAAAAGGACGTGCAATTTTAGATTTAGAATCAAATGCTGCTAGTGACTTCAGAAAAGAATCTTATTTTCCAGTAAAGTTCATTGTGCATCATGAAAACTTCAGTAACTCCATTCTTGGCTGTCAGTCAAACTCCTTCTCTGCATTCTACCCTTAATTTCTAGAATAGCAATTGAATAGGAGCATTTGAATAGATCTTCAGGAAACATCAGGAAATAAATTTTTTTAAAAAAATCATGGAGATCTTGCAATCACTGAAGTTTCAAACTCTTCTATTAATCTTTCCTCTGTGAATGCCTGGCTGCGCTATTCAGGAAGCTGTCAATTCACCAGGGCTTGCCCTGAACTGAAGCACACAGCCATTCTATTCCTCACTCCCTAAAGACCAAAATTTCTAGAGAGAATAACTTCTTAGAAAAGCAGCAGGACAAGTACTTTACAATATACCTAAAAAGCAGTATAATTTCCCTGAGGGTGAGTTAATCACAAGGGAGGGTTGCACTTAAATATGTGCAGGAGGCAAAAGCTGGGGGCTGAGCCCCTGGCTCTCGGTACTCACCTGTAAAAAAGCCCAGCAAGAAACAGCCAAGTAGCCCAGGGCAGATGAGCCACGTGTGGAGGGTGGTCTTCCTCCTGCTCCTGGCCATAAGGGCATCACTGGCCAGCAGCGTGGTAGGCTGTGAGGAAGGCAGGCAAGCAGCCGTTTTCCTCCTCCTTTGTCTCCTCCTTCTCTTTCTGCCTGCAGCCCCAGGGCTGTCCCTGGCTTTAGTGTTTCTCAGCTCTCATGCTGCCTAACCAGCCTTAATCCCTGGACAATGACAATACAATTTTCTGAGTGCAATAAATCACTTCCATTTCTTACCCCATAGGAAAGCTCCTTTGTAGCTACATGTACATCTCTGTGACAAATATGTATCTAGGCCATATACCAAGCAATGTTCAATACTATTTAAAAGGCTAATTTCTATTAATTATCAAGACTTTATGGTTTTGAAATTCCTGTTTTAGACTTGATCACAATCTGTTCTGGTGGAAGTGGCCAAGAGATGAAATTAACAGAAAACTTGTTTCCTCTTTGCCAGTGAAGCACTGAACTGCTTCCCCTTGTAATCCATAGTAACATTAATCCTTGGCAAGTGGTGAACACTTAGAGCAGCTGAGAATACAATTTAGATTAGCCAGGGGAGGCGCCTCCAGGCATCATCCAATTTGCAGCTAGGAAAAGTTGCAAAATTATTCCTTGTATTCTCTAGCTTTTTACCCTTAAGATTTCAAGGTTCTTAAGATCAAGTTTTCTTAGTCTAATTAAATCAAATCAACCCATATCTCATGGGGAGGGACACCTTCAACCCAGGAAATAGTTAAAAAATACATTCATAGAATCATAGAGCCATCACGTTTTTGCACAGGCTTAACCTGGCTCTGCTCATCATTCCCTGCTGGTGAGTTCCTGAAGGGTTATACAGAAGCCGAGACTGGTCTTTCTGGACCTGCCCATTTGAGACCAGTTATATGGCTGAATGCAGGAAAGCTTTTCTGGGAGCCTACTACTCACTCATAAAGTCCAAAGTAGATATATTTCATGAAAGAAATGTCAGTACTCTGAGTATCAAAATTTTCTTAAATACATTAGGTTGATCTGAAAATATTCACACAAAGCTGAAAAGACTGATTAATATCCTAATTACTTCACTAAGGCTTTTCAGAGAATAATTAGACCACTTGGGTATTCTATGCCAGTCATAGTCACTGTCTCAAGCATAGGGCTGGATGCCTCTATTCAAATGATAAGCACGTCCAGTTTTGTGATTTTTTTCCTGTCATTTCCCAACTGCTTATAAGCCATCACAAATTCTGAACAGCAATGACATTTCACACCAGCATCTCAATTGACATATACAAACCAGATGGAATTCCACCTACAGAGCTCACAAAGAATGAGCATATTGATGTATTATTAGCATTTATATAGCACCACAGGTGTAGGACTGGCACATAATAGACAGGAAAATGACAAGGGCTTTTGGAGACTACTTACAAAATTAGACCTCACATGATGATAACATCAGTGGAGGGAGAAGGTAAGAATAGCAACAGTGAGAATGCATGAAATATATTTATTTCTTTGCCTACATCTTTTTAAAGTGACAAGGACACCACAATACTGAGGTTGAACAACAGCAGCAACAAAGTGGCTTCTACCACTTCAAATACAGTCCTACAACTATTAGTAACTAGTTGTGACATGTTCTTACATGCCATGGATTTGCCACAGGTGGAGCATATTAGGTCACTATTAAATGCAGTATAACACACAGTGTAAATCTATGTCTTCAATCACATGCCCTCCACAACAGCACAAGAACATGAAGTAAGATGAAAAAGTTCATGGGTTGAAATAAAGACAGGGATATCCCTTGTCAATTACCATTATAAGCAAAACAGATTCCACTTAGTAAAAAAATAATTTATTACAACTTAAAATGGACTTGGATAGTGAGAAAAAAAGACAAAAATTAAAACAATATCTCCCACATTGCACCCTTTTTTTCAGCTTAACCTTTTCACTCCCAACTCCTCTATGCCATAGAGTGGTCATATGTGACTGTCATGTGAAAAGGGCAGATTTCCTCAACCCTTAGTATGGGGAGATTTTTCAACCCTCAGTATTTTGTTTGTCAGTGCCTCAGGAAAGATGAGACCCTTGTGCTTGACCAGTCTGTCAGCATCTCATCATGGGGACCCTTCACTGAGCAGTCCTGCTGTATCAGAGATCAATTCAACTGACTTATTGAGAGAAATACAACAACAGCATAAGGGAGAACCCTCAGCAGGTCTCCCCACTTTATTCAAATGTATACCTGCTAATGGTGGCTGCTAGTGCCTGGGAAGGACTCACACTAACCGGTTGTGGAATAACACTCTTTATAACATGACAGGTTAAGTTTTAAAGATTGCTGGTGATAGTATCTGACTGTAAAAACATATTAAAAGCAATACACAGACAAGCTCCAACCCTCAATAGAAGTATTCAGCATGCACAGAGTATGNTTCTGAAGGCGAAAATGCTAAGAACATAAACCTAACAGTGTTACAAACAGAGGGTCCTGTGAGAAAGACACATCTCTGTTCTTGAGATTTTATTGTTTCTCCTGGCTCCCCCTGCCTGCTGCTGGGCGCCTTCTGAAAAGTCTGCAAGCTTGTCTCTTCCCATGGTAGGGAGTCAATCCATGTGGAATGTGAGAGGAGAAAAACACACATGCATTCCTGGCAAAGATGGCTCTCCCTCCTCTGGGGGAATTCCCCTAAGCAAACATGCCTTAACCTCCTTGAAAATAAGTCTTCTGAATTCATGTANCCCTCATCCCCCCCTTAATTTTATACTTTTTCATTATGTTTAGGTGGAGCTTGAGTGACTTTAGTCAAAAATACTTTTGTTACTGACTGGCGTAAAATTCTCCCACTTCAATTTTAAAGATATGGTCAAAAAAGATATAGAGCACGTGCTTCCTGGGGGATGGTCGTACCTTGGAAGCAGGTAACTTTTGGATGGAGGTGTGCATTAATATTACTATTAGGCTTTAATGAAGCAATTTCATCCAAGGAGAGAGATTTTGCCACAGTTGGCTCAGCAGCAAGACATCTTCTCCCATCTCCCTTGACTGGCAGGTGCTATGCAGGTTATCAGATGCAAAGTATCATCAAGTTCCTCTTCCTGCAAGGATTTCTACAGAGCCTGGCTACACCATCTCCATTCCGCTGCACTCTCTGTTCTCTCTGTCTTAGGTGTTTACCGTTGTATGGTGAATCATCATGGAGCTGCCAACTGCGCTCCACCCAGGCAGTAGCAGCTGCATTTCACTCTATAATTTCCATACCATTATAACTTCTGTTAGGACATGAATGTAACTTCTCAGTTTCCCCTAATTCTAGTCCCATTCATTTTTCCATAGCAACACAGGAGCCATCCTAAGATGAGGCCAGACACCCTAGGGTATCTGTGAAGGCAAGATAACGTAGTTATCCCCAAAAAATGCCAGGAGTGGAAGGATTTAGGAAAATTTATTTTCTGAAGGCGAAAATGCTAAGAACATAAACCTAACAGTGTTACAAACAGAGGGTCCTGTGAGAAAGACACATCTCTGTTCTTGAGATTTTATTGTTTCTCCTGGCTCCCCCTGCCTGCTGCTGGGCGCCTTCTGAAAAGTCTGCAAGCTTGTCTCTTCCCATGGTAGGGAGTCAATCCATGTGGAATGTGAGAGGAGAAAAACACACATGCATTCCTGGCAAAGATGGCTCTCCCTCCTCTGGGGGAATTCCCCTAAGCAAACATGCCTTAACCTCCTTGAAAATAAGTCTTCTGAATTCATGTACCCATGTAGTATCTTAAGTGTGATAAGTACCTAACTTTAAGCACTCAAATTATTCTGTACCAAGAACATTCAGTTCCTAACAGAAAAACAGTCAACGTCATTTGGGAACTCATGGAATGTCCAATACCTCTACACAGAGCAAACCATTACAGAGCAATATTTATGTCAGTCCTGTCCAGCTCTTGGGTTGTGGCTACAGGCCAGGTGAGACTTCTCACAGCTAAAGTGAAACTTTATAGAGTGTTTTCAGACAAATTAATCCTGCTCTGTGCATCCAGGGTGCCTTATCATGGTCTTCACCGTATGTTGCAGGGGAATCTCTCCTTCAGCATCTGGAGCAACTCCTCCCCCTCCTTCTACACCAACCTTGAAGTCTGCAGGGCTGTTCCTCTCACTCCTCTCTAGTCTAATTGCTTCTGTGCAATATCTTTCTTCACTTTCTTAAATCTATTATCCCAGAGGTGCCACTATCATTGCTGATGGGCTCAGCCTTGGCCAGAAGCAGACACATCGCAGAGCCAGTTGGCATTGGCTCTGTCAGAAATAGGGGAAGCTACAAGCAGCTTCTCACAGAAGCCACCCCTGCTGCCAAAAGCTTACTATGCAAACCTAATTCAGATGGGGACAGACTCTTTAGTAGGGGCTGTTGGAATAGGACAACGAGTGATGGTTTTAAACTAAAAGAGGGTAGACTCAGACTAAATACAAAGAAAAAAATTTTTACAGTGAGGATGGTAATGCACTGGCACAGCGTTCAGGTTGCCAAGGGAGGGGGTGGATGCTCCATCCCTGGAAACATTCATGGTTGCAGCTGTTGGTCACAGCTCCGAGCAACCTGATCCAGTTAAAGATGTACCTGCTTACTGCAGGGGGGAAGGTGGACTAGATGATATTTGGAGGACCCTCCCAATGCATACTGTTCTGTTCTATGAATTGGCTTGGTGTGCTGTGAAGGCCAGTGTAAGGAGTGACATTACTACACAAGAATTTTTGTCATCCCCTTGAATAATATCTAAATTATATATAAATATCTGAAATTACTTGCTGATACATTGCAAAAGTATCCCTGAGTTATCTCATCTACATACTTCCTGGGAAGAGGAAAAAAACAGCATATAAAGGCTAAGTAATTACCATTCACCTAGGTGAAACAGAAGCAAGATGAGATATGGTTATACACATAGATGTGTGTGTTTGTGTGTGTGACAGACAGAGGTGAGTCCTTAANACTTCCTGGGAAGAGGAAAAAAACAGCATATAAAGGCTAAGTAATTACCATTCACCTAGGTGAAACAGAAGCAAGATGAGATATGGTTATACACACACACACACACACACACATACACAAAGCCAAAGTTGCAGCATCATGTCTTACAAATGCTTCTCAGATTAACTGGAGATAAAGAAAAATGAGCCTGACATGGTTTGATCTGAAGTGAGCATGCCTGGAATGCAAAGTCACATATGTGGAAAGGTGTAAGAAGCTGCTCCAAACAAAATCTCATCTCATTTAGTAACCAAGGAAAGAGTTCAGATCTATTAAGATGATCAGTAGCCCAAAAGACTCATCTTCTTTTGAATCATTTCCTGAACAAATCAAAACCACATCCATAGGCCGCCTTGTTCTTTCACATGGGGCTTTTCCTGCTAGAACCAAGA
>VYZS01068482.1:0-12376 GCA_013400695.1 Neodrepanis coruscans | reverse complement strand
GAAATAGGGGGGGGGGTTGTGAGGTTTTGGGGTGTTTTAGGGGGTTTGAGGGAGCAGTGAGGGGAGAGAGTGTTTTAAACCTCTCTTTTGTATCTTATACAAAGCAAGGTAGACAGGCTCCAGACCTCAAGACGCAGCACTAGTCACCTAAACCCATGCAGCCCCGGTTCCGCATATCCGATCGGGATGTGTGTGCACGGAGGCGGTGGGGGGACCGGGGGGGGGAAGCCCTGCAGCTAGTGGGGGTGCCCCTGTTACATCCCCATGGCATGCTGTGGGCAGCAGGAGTGACTCCCACTGCCCCCTGTCGGTTCACTCTGCGGCAGCGGCGATGGTGCAGCGCGGAGGGGCGCGCCTGTCTCACGGCCACTGGCGCCGGCACCAGGCTGGGGGATGCCACTGCCAGTGTATGCCCAGCAGCTGCGGCCATGGCCCTGCTGGCTCGCCCTGCCAGCATAAGTGCGGCGCAGGCACAGCGTGCCCCTGTTCTGGCTGGCAGCGGCGGCAGGGACCACGGCCAAGCCTGGGGCAGCAGCGTTGCTGGTCTTGGGGCAGCACATGGCTGATGCTGCCGTCCTGGCGCTTTGGAGGGCAGCAGTTGCTGCTAGCAGCCTTCTCTCGCCCAGTTATGGGCAGTGCTAGTGCTGGGCTGAGCAACAGCAGGTGCGGCCTGGCTCTCCCCGGTGCTGCGTGCATGCGCAGATGGTTTCCCATGCGCGTGGAACGCGGTGCCAAATGAAGAATGCTGACAGCCCTTGCAGCGGGTGACACCACTCTCCGCGAGTGGCTGCCGCTGGCACACAGGGTGAAGGCAGCCCAGTGCTGGTGCCCGGGGGCCCTGGGGCGCCTCGTAGCGCTCACAGGTGGCCCCATCTCCCCTCGGGCCCCAACCATGAAGCATTTTGGCAGGAAATGTGGCCATATTGCCTTGTGGCAAAATCTCATGGAGGGGAGGTGGCCAAACGCTGTTAGCCAATCTGGAGGCGACCTGCACCGGGAGGGACCCAAGATCACGCAAGAATAGACTCCTTATAAAGCAACAAGGCCAAAAGCCCTCCCTCTCTTTGGGGCTTGGCAGTCGTTGGAGCTGCATCTAAACACATCTCTGCTCAGTGTTTTTCCTGTGGCTCTGGCAGCAGCACAGCTTTAGCGGCAGCAGAGGCAGTGCGGGCTGAGGACCACATCACTCACCAGCTGTGGTATTTCTCTCCCCTTTGGGTTTTCCCCCTGGGGTTTCTTTGATTGTTTTTGTTTTCCAGGAAACCTTGGCGAGGACCTGGTGCCGTTCCAACTTCTTCCCTTACTCTATCAGCCCAGCAGCCAGCCCCAGAGGAGCACAGTCTGTCTCCCTTGCATTTGTTATTGTCATGTTTTTGTCTGTAAATAAATTCTGTTGGTTGTTCTTGATTTCTATTGTCTTCTCTTGTCAATTTTAACGCACTCTAGTGTCCAAAGAGGGACAACACTCTTCTCCATTCAAATCTAGTTTAAAACCCTCTCAATGAGCCCTGACAACTCATGGGCTAAAAACCTTTTGCCCTTTTTAGTCAGATAAAGTCCACCTGTATCTAGCAAGCCAGGTGCTGTAAAGGTCACCCTATGATCTAAGAATCCAAAATCTATCCATTGGCACCAACCCTTAAGCCACTTACTAATAGCAAGGGTTCTCCTATTGCTTTCAGTATTCATCCCTGCCACTAAAGGAATCAAGCAAAACATCACCTGCATACCTGCCCTGTCAATGAATTGACCTAGCTCCTTAAATTCCATTTTAATTACTCTGAAGCCCTTCTTAACAACCTCATCACTGCTGGCCTTGATAACCAGCAGCAGATAATAATCAGAGGGCCGAATCATTCAGGTAACCTCCCAGTGATATCCCACACCCGGTCCCCAGGGAGGCAGCGGACTTCCCTGTGGGATGGATCTGGTCAACATACAGGACCCTCCATTCCCCTCAGAAGGGAGTCACCGACAACGACTACCCTTCTTTTCTTTTTAATACCAGAGGTTCTGGTTGGACTGACAGATGGAGTGAATTCTTAGAGATTCACCAGACAAAGTGTCTTCTTCTGTTATCATCAATCTGACCCTCAAAATCCAAGACTCCAAACCTATTCTGTAAAGGCAGCTGGAAAGGTGGCATCTGGAAGGGTGATGCGGGATGGGAGAGATTTCTGCTGCCCCCAGAAGCAGAGATCTCCTCCCATTCCCCTCCATCAACTACGTCCCTATCTTCTTCATGATGGTAGGAGACAGGAGTCTCCTCTGGCTCCTGGGCAGCTCCGAGAGATCAAAGGGTACAACTCCACCAATCAACTTCCCTTTCACTCTCTCGAATACTCCTCAGCCTTTCAACCTCTTCTCTAAGCTCTGCCACCATACAAAGCACCTGCTCACACCGGACACAGGTGTTTTTTGCATTCTCCTCCAGAACTACCAGAAGGCTCAGGCATTCCCTGCAATCCCAGCAGTCAGAGGTCTGAAAAGCAGCAACATAGGTACTGTTGGAACAAGCACGCTCCTTTTAGTAACGTTTTGTAATCATTTATTCACCATTGTTGGTGACAGGAGGGAGACAAGGAAAAATAAAAACAAAAAAGACAACAACACCTACCAGAAGAGTCCTACCTACTTGCTCTCCCTGCCTGCGTGAACTGCCGCACAAACTGCCTCTCTGTGACTCTCTCTACGACTGTCTCTCTATGACCCTGTTAACACACTCTTGTCTGCCGTGCTCCGGGTCGCTGCACTCCCTAGTGGCTCTTAGCCTTAAATAGCAGAAGCCTAGTGCTGCTGAGCCCTCCCTCTGCCCAGCTCGGAAGCCTGGCCAAGGTCTGGAGCTGCTGCTGGTCTCCTGCAATTTAAAATTGGCCTGTTTAGGAATATTCAAACATCTTATACTCTTCTTGTAGACACACCTATATTAGGAAATCATATGTGTATGTAGAGGAAGTTAAATTAATAAATAAGGTGCAATTGCCAGTGAAACAACTCAACTGTTCGTTCAGGTACCACTGGAACATCTGAGATGGAATATCAGATAATCATTCAGATATCTATACACTGGACACGCAAATTTCATATGGAATCCAACATTAAATTCTACCCTAAAAAGTTATCAAGTTACAGAGACCAAGGCCAAGTAAATTTTGAAGCTGAGTTGCTTTGTGTGAAGGTGACACCCTCTAAAATAAATGAAATGTAAAGTTAAACAAGTTTGAAGGAACGTATACTGAGCCATCCATTTAGGATTTGTTGCAAGCAGAAAAATGACTTTATCAATTATGACTCTTAGGACCAGAATCCATCCTGATTAATTCAGCATAGATTTGCTGACCTCAGTGACACTACTTACATTTACTGTGATAACAGTCAGCAATCGAGAACACAACAATAAATAATTCAGCAGCATTTTTTTAGTTATATAACTTCAATAAAAGGTCAGCAACAGTGAAATAACAGATTCAAGTATGCATACTGGAAGGAAAGAAGAAAGGCGAAAGAAAGAAAGAAAGTAAGAAACAGAAGGGAAAAAAATATTTTAGTGTAATCAGACATTATTGGCAGGAGAAGACCAAGAATGCTGCCAGATTTTATGGAAGACAAAAACCTATGGCTCTTAATAGTAGATATAATACCTTTAGTGTGGTTGTTATATACTGTGTTGGGGTTAATTTCCTTTATCTATTGCTCTTTTTTGATCCAGTAGTAGATACCTATATAAATTAGTGCATCTCTGTAATTTCCTTCCACTTACCCAAACATGGTTTTACACCTTTAAAAAAACCCCAATGAATAGTAATAAAACCCCCACCATCTTAATACTCTTTTCTTGTTCTTGATAACTTGGGAACTCCTTTTCTTGCAATCTTTCATATTTTGGATAGTGTAGTCAAAATGCATTTCTTCAGAATGATAACAGCAACCTGAGGCTCTTTATAGTAATACCCCACATTTTCACAGAATGTTTTGCCCTTTGGTAATATAAATGTGTTCCTCTCCTCTCACTCTTTAGTTTGAGCACAGAGTACACATCAAGAGCATGATTCTATTCTCACATATGTTTTACACTGATACAAGGCCATTGATATGAGCTGAGCTACTGCCAGCATACAAGGCCCCTAACTCAGTAGGGCCCTAATTAAGTAAACTCAGCTATTTCTCAAAAATTTCATGCCAGAAGACTATAACACAATGACCTGAAATACATATTTCAACACATCCAAAAAGCTGTTTTTCTTAAATTTTGAATAATACATTCACATGTATTTTACACAAGTAGTTGAGCTTTGCAGCACTTTCATGTAGAACTGTGGACTATGAATCCCCTGTTGCCAGTCATATGAGAAGTCCTAGCCATGTCAGTAAGGACCATCTGACATTCATGCTTTTGGCTATTACTGTGTAATGCTTTCTGTTTTTCAGATATTTCAATGTTTTTTATAATATGATGTCGGAGTGTGTCTAACCTATAAATAAACTGATAAACAAATTGTTTTAATAAAACAATTTACCCTGGATACCCATCATGCAGCCAAGAAAGAGATTTGGTCAAGAGAGTATATTTTTTATTTTCTTCCAAATATCCTCTTCAAAAATTATAAAGTGTGTCACTCTGACCTATATACATTTATTCCCAATTATAAAACATTTATTTAGCTGAATGTAACACTTGCCATGGTCAACCAAATTTTAGACACCAGGCAACTGTAGAAGAGTTTCTTCCTCTATTAAAACATAGGGGAAAACGAAAATAATGCTAAGTATATGTTGAATTCATATTTCATTATTACATTTACAAAACTAATGGTGCTCAGATAGAGAGAAAATACCTCAAAAATTTTCTTCCATGGGTATCAATTTAATCAGAATCTTGATATATCCTCAAATTTTTGAATGTGAGCACTCACTTTAGCAATTATAGGCACTCAGCCAATGTTTTAAGACTGAAATACCGATGTCTTGACATTATTGTTCAGTGCTTGGTTCCAAATTTCAACCGATTCCATGATCTGCACCTTTGAAAATCTACCTCTCTGTCAATATTAAAATATCTAAAATTAGTGAAGATGAAAATGGTCATACCAGACTAAAGTTTTATCCAGTTTTATTCTCTTCCACAGGTGTAAGTAAATGAAGGAGCCTCCTTCTCCCTTAATACATTCCCAACTTACAATTATTTTCACCTCAGCGAAATTCCTGAAGCAAGTATGATTTTGCACCCTCACTGACAACACCCTCAACACCACCATGATTGGATTTCTCTTTCATATTCTTGTCCTGTCTGCCCTTGAGTCTACGAAAATTCGTATTTTATTTATTTCTATATATTTTTTCTTATCTACAACATCCTTTGGCAAGGAGTTTCAAAGTTAACTGTTTCATAAGAATCACATCTTCTGTTTTGAGCATGACTCCTTCCTGCTTTTTATGATGCCTGCTGCTCCTTTTGCTAGACAGTAAATAATCAGTCTCCAGCCTGTCTTTCCTTGACACTTTTGAATCTGTAGTACCATGGTCGCATAACTTGTCCCTTTTTCCCTCACAGGGTGAAGCTTGTGTGGTTGACTCAGCTAATCCTTGAATGGCCTTCCCATGGAGATATCTGGTATTTGAGAAAATACAGTTCTTAAACACTCAGTATATTTTTTTTAATATAAAAATGTATGCATTTGCATCAGATAAGCATGTAGAGAAGGGCTATGGTGAGAATTCAACTCCTATTCCTTAGCATGAAATTTGGAAGTCTGAGCTAAGGTGAAGTTTATCCTTACAATAAGGTTCTTGGGAAGAGCTATATGCCTCAGAAAGCCATCATGCTTCCTGACGGGCAAGCTAAAGTCTTAGATAACTCCAGATACTGCTACAAAGGATCTTCCTGCAACCTCCCAAAAATTCATTTCAAACTACCACTTCCTGATGCTCAGGATACACAGTTCAGAATCCTTCCCTCAAATCAGGTTCATAGCAACTTTCTTTTAAAGAGATGGGCAGGCCATCTTTTGTCAGCAGGAGTAAAGAAGTAACAGTGCTGCCATACTCTTTTTACTACCCCTCACTAGAACTAAAGACTTAAGGGAAAAAAGAGTCACTTGGATTCTGATCCCAGTTTAGAAAATTATACCTGTATTTCATGCTAAATAGACATTATGGACTCAATCTCCCTTTATGAGGCCTAAGAAGAATAATAAAAATTGTTGTTAGCCCTAAACAAATGCTGCTATCCTTTTTGCTGGCTTAGCACCTAACGAGAAGGAGAAAATTCAGGTTTCAAACTCTCAAAAAGGGAACTTGAACCCNTTGTTGGTTCAACCCATGAGCTGTCTTACTTTCCTGATTCTTCCCCCAATATGGCTGAGGAAAAAGTGAGTGAGCAGCTGTGTGGGGCTTAGTTGCCAGCTGGGGTTAAAATAACTTTAAACACTGAACTCTTACAGAAGAAAGGTAAACTATAGAAATGATTATCAGTCCTTCATTTCCACTAATGCAAGTTAAAACTCAAGATAGCAGCTTTTAACACTGTCCTCTGTGATTAGTGATCTTAACAACACATAAAGTACATAAAATCACTATTCTTCAGCCTACATAAGCAAAACGAAGGACATTAAAGAAGNATTTTTTTTAATATAAAAATGTATGCATTTGCATCAGATAAGCATGTAGAGAAGGGCTATGGTGAGAATTCAACTCCTATTCCTTAGCATGAAATTTGGAAGTCTGAGCTAAGGTGAAGTTTATCCTTACAATAAGGTTCTTGGGAAGAGCTATATGCCTCAGAAAGCCATCATGCTTCCTGACGGGCAAGCTAAAGTCTTAGATAACTCCAGATACTGCTACAAAGGATCTTCCTGCAACCTCCCAAAAATTCATTTCAAACTACCACTTCCTGATGCTCAGGATACACAGTTCAGAATCCTTCCCTCAAATCAGGTTCATAGCAACTTTCTTTTAAAGAGATGGGCAGGCCATCTTTTGTCAGCAGGAGTAAAGAAGTAACAGTGCTGCCATACTCTTTTTACTACCCCTCACTAGAACTAAAGACTTAAGGGAAAAAAGAGTCACTTGGATTCTGATCCCAGTTTAGAAAATTATACCTGTATTTCATGCTAAATAGACATTATGGACTCAATCTCCCTTTATGAGGCCTAAGAAGAATAATAAAAATTGTTGTTAGCCCTAAACAAATGCTGCTATCCTTTTTGCTGGCTTAGCACCTAACGAGAAGGAGAAAATTCAGGTTTCAAACTCTCAAAAAGGGAACTTGAACCCCAGTCTTCCATTAAGAACTTATTTAAACAAGATTCTTTATTGATACCATGACTAACATCTTAAAACAGATCAGAGTTGAATCTGGTAAAGAAAAAACAGCACATTTTGTGCATTTTTGTGAGTTCTGGCTAGAGGAGAGTTAATTTTCTTCATCGTAGTTAAGCATTCAGTTACATTTTGTATTTGTGCTGGAAACAGTGTTGATAACATGGGGATGTTTTCAACTATTTTAGAGCACTGCTTGCACAGAGTTAAGGCCTTTTCTGTCCTCCCCTCATTCCACCAGTAAAGAGTATGGGAGTGCAGAAGGAGTTGGAGAGACACTGTTGGGACAGCTGGCCTCAACTGACCAAAGAGACATTCCATACCATATGGCATCATGCTCAGTATATAAAGCTGCTGGAAGAAGAAGGAAGGAGGAACATTTGGAATGATGGCATTTATCTTTCCAAACAACAACTACAACTAATAGAGCCCTGCTTTCCTGGGAAAGGCTGAACACCTGTGCATCCATTGGAAGTAGTGAATGATTTCCTGCTTTTGCTTCCCTTGAGTGTGCAGTTTTTGCTTTATCTATTAAACTATCTTTGTTTCAACCCATGAGCTTTCTTACTTTCCTGATTCTTCCCCCAATATGGCTGAGGAAAAAGTGAGTGAGCAGCTGTGTGGGGCTTAGTTGCCAGCTGGGGTTAAAATAACTTTAAACACTGAACTCTTACAGAAGAAAGGTAAACTATAGAAATGATTATCAGTCCTTCATTTCCACTAATGCAAGTTAAAACTCAAGATAGCAGCTTTTAACACTGTCCTCTGTGATTAGTGATCTTAACAACACATAAAGTACATAAAATCACTATTCTTCAGCCTACATAAGCAAAACGAAGGACATTAAAGAAGCATTCAGTATTAACTCTTTTTTTTAGTAGAGTAAGCCAAAACAACACGGGGGTGGGTTTTTTTGCATTTATCACAGTTCAATTTGATTAATGACCAGGCAATATCTTAGAGTAGATTAATAACACTAGAGATGAAAGGGCATCTAAAAATTATTCGTACTCCTCCCAGTATAAAGAGGATTTCAGTGCATTTAGATAATTAACATGAAACAGTAATCTTATTTTTATTTTTATACTAAATAATGCCAAGTTTGTTTTCAAATGACAACCATTATATGTGCAAGATACAAAATACTGAAAATATTGATTTCATAGATTAAAAGACTGGGAAAGTTTTCCTGATCACCTAATAGGAGAGCCAAACAATACCAAGTCAACTACAAGTGTTACTGGTAATACAAATACTTGTGACTATCCATTTAGAATGCAACTGAAAAAGCACAAATCCAGGAAATATGCCACAGAATGACGTCTGGTCAAAAGAACTTCAAATATTTACATGAAATTACAACTTAAAAGCAAAATAAATTAAATAGAAGAAAGCTCTACATTATTGTCACAATGGAAGAACAGTAGCATAGGAAAATCACTGGATCACATGCTTAAATTAATTTTTTTAAAAAACAGCAGTGCCTTGTTGTAAACTATCCCAGAATACCAGAATGAACCAGTTCTGTGCGGAATTTTGCTCTGTACACTAAAAAATCCAATAAATTCCAGTATGAAAAAAACCTTCAAGAGAAAAGCCTTGAGAAGAGAAGCCCAGGGCACAGGAGGACACATGTCAAAGAATGCAGTCACAACTGTGATACTAAGGGTGCATAAAAAAATGAAATAAGCAAGAAAATGTAACAAAACAGGATAATAATAAATCTTACACCGCTCAGTTAGAAAAAAAAATCAGATGTGTAAATGGCAAAGTTTAAAGATATAGATTCTTAGAACAATTGAAAGAAAACTGACAAATGAGTGTCACCTTGGAAACATAAGATAGCCTTAAATCAAAGAGCTCAGCTTAGTAAGTTGGAGACCCTTATTAAAATAGAGTTTAGACATACTTTTGGACTTCAATCACTATAAGCAGAAAAAGTCAAGGATTAAGGATATCCAAAATAATATATAAGTGGTCATAAAGTAATGAGGTTAAATGCATCTAACAAAAGATAAGAGATACAAAAAAATATGTCACAAAACTAACTTTTAGCCAGAAGTCTTCAACAGAATGCATGTTAGTTAGAAAACCCAGCTCCAGTATCCTTTGAAGTGGCATTCATGTTGTTACCAAAGCCAAGAATATTTCCACTGATAAATGTGCATACAGGGGAGGGGAGGAGCTAAACAAGGAAGGTAAGTTGAAAACCAGTGTTTTCACTGTGAAATTAAGTGAAATTACAGGATTTAAGACAGTACTTAAGCTAAGCAGGGAATGGTCAAAATCTGAAAATGCAGCTTTCAGGAAATGAGGGAAATGACCACAGGCTACAACAGTAGAGAGAAAAAAAAAGGAAAAATGAATAGCAAAGGTAACTGCTATAAAGCATACTTACTGTTAAAAATATAAAACAAATTTTTTAAAAAAAGACCCTTAAATATATGAAAAGCAAGAAACTTTTAAGACTTACTATGTCTTCTGGGAACTTCACAGAATAAGACAGCAATTAAAGAAGGAAAGGATGTTGCTAGGAACACAGATTTATTTGCATCAGTCTTTACAATAGAGGATGTTAGGGAGATATCTACTCTTGGGTAATAAAAATTAGGTTCTATCAGATGAAGAGGTGCTGGAACAAATCAATCATTTGAAAAGCAGGAAGCCACCAAGACTGAAAATCCTGAAAAAGAAGTAGTTCAGCTATGCAATCTCTAATTGAAAAACAACTCCTTTACTGGAAGGTTAGAGAGTAGCAAATGTTTCACTTATGTAATAAAAGGAGTTTAGGATGATTCAGGGAATTAAAGATTCATAAATCTTACATCTGTACCTCGCAAACTAAAAATAAGAAAGTAAAACATTCAGATGTTCATGAGATGATAGATCCATGCAAAGGAAGATGACACCTCACTCATCTCTTAGAATGCCTTCAACACACTGGTAAACTACCGGAGTGGTCAAAGGACAACCAATAGACATAATTTATTTAAACTTCCTTGACAAAGTTTCTCATAGGAAACTGATAAAACAAAAAAAAGACATAGGCAGCTACCTGAAGACCTCTGTTCAGCGTAGCAGCTCTCAAAAGAAGCAAGATATTAAAATTAATCAAGAATAGGACTGAGATGATAAAGAAAAACAATGTTATATAAATCAGTGCTGCAGCCTCATCTGAACTGTCTGCTGCACTGGTTTATGTATCTTAGAAAGACATCAGAAAACCAGGGGTTGTTTAAGAGAAAAGTGACAAGAATTATAGAAGCATGTTTTTGTGGAAACAGATTAGAATACCTTAAAATGATATTAAACAGAAGCATGACAAACAACTAGGTACCTATGTGGATAACAAGAATGTATGGAGTTAAAATAGATAAATGAGTATTGCAAGGGAAATTAAACTTATTTGGAGAATTAAATAGATCTCTGCGCACTGGAGACTAGGTGAGATTTTATGAAGTCATAGTGTCAAAAATAATTGTATTTTGGATGTTCTGCAGCTTCCTCAGGAGTCTTCAAAGCCCGCTGTCTGAGGAAGGATGCTGCACAAGCCTCACGTGTGATTCAGACATCTACTGCCCATACCTTTACTGTCACCTATTGCAGGAATGTCATTCTTTCTAGCCCAATTATTGTGATTGAATAATAACATCAAAATATATAAAGCTAGTAGCAGAATCCTTTGCTGAAGGAGCCATACAAAGAACGAAAAGAAACAAGTAAGCAAATCACTGACTTTTTAAATTTGAAAGTTGTCACCCTAACCCAACCCTTTAAAGGTTTGATTAAATTTAGAAGGTGAAATTATTTTCTGATGAAAAATCAGCTTCTCAAAGAAAATCAAGTTTTTTCTGAAATTTTTCAATTTCAAAATAGAACTTCCTATTCACTCATACCCCTCAATTATGCTACATATTCTTAAGCACCATCTATTTGTGCTGCATTATTAATTAGCTATTTATGACTATATAAATGACTTCACTAATAAAATGAAATAGAATCTTATAATCTTTAAAAATATATTTAAAACTGAGAAGGCAGAAGAATAGAGCATCTATTATTTATCAAATTAATCTTCCCTCCTAATAACAAAGAGAAAACTAATACTAGTGAAATTCACTTAGAATCTGAACTCAAAAGAGAAATGCAATATTTCTTAACCGTTTGTAACAACCTTAACTAGAAAACACAGGCAAGTTCATGAAATTATTTCTAATCTATACTTGCTTTCAACCTGTTAGAGCAACAAAGTATTTTTCTTCTGTTATATTTAGGAATTTATTGAACTATTTAATACCTGTAATATGGCCAGTATCTTCCATTTTATTTCTTTTCTTCAGACTAAATTAAATAACTTTTCTCTTTTGATGGTCACACTAGCTTTGGATTTAAAATTTTCCCTGACTTACAGTAAAGAAATAGTTTGATGTAATGCAGCAGAATCTGTAATGCAGAATAGAAAGTCTATCCTTGCCAATTTTGAAGGGCCTTGCATATCTGAGTAAAGTGGGATGTAGGGAACAGACCAGTGCCAGTTTTGCATATGCTAAAAGGCTCAGCAAAAACATCCCTGAACTCCTACCTGTAAGTTGATTTTATAACAAGTTTCCCTTACTCTGTCCATAGATGGACATATCAAAGTGTCTGTGACTCTGGAGTCAGTTAAATATGATGATAAGAATAAAAACTGAAGTCTTTATTGAAAAACCTTTTTATGATTTTTTTAAATGCGTGCCTTCAGTATTGGAGATAAACTGTCTTATTTGCTCAAAGGAGTGACACTACAGGCTGTAACAGTGACCTGGACTTGAACAGAGTCCCCCTAAGAATGACAGGTGGTTGAATGAGAAAACGGTCCATGCTCCAAAGTCACTTGCTTTAAACTGTGGCCTTCCTTTTAAAATTTGCACCAAATGTCAGTCAATTATCATTCCAATTCCAATTGGGTTGAATTTTGTTCTATGTTCACTAAGATCTGGACTGAAATCATCTAGCTGCTGTCACCAAGATACCAAAGATCCCAAAGCACTATTGCTGATTGAATTAAAAAAAAAAAAAA
>VYZS01068480.1:44167-59608 GCA_013400695.1 Neodrepanis coruscans | reverse complement strand
GCCGCGCCTACAAAAAGGGCGGGGGGAGCCACCACGCCCAAGGGCACCCGGCGTGGGGGCTGCGGCGGCCGCCCCCGCCAGCCCGGAAGGGGCCACACCCGCACCAGCTGCAGGCATCTCCGCAGCGTCATGGGTGGGGAGGAAGACGCAGCTGTGCCGGAGACTGATCCCGTCCCCGCCCCTCCCCGNATTTTTTCTCCTTTGTAGCTAGAGCAAAAGAGGATGTAGCAATGACCAAGGATGGTAAAGCAAATACAGGTGCCAAGCCTTTACCTGTTCTATGCAACTCATCTCAACTAAGGTGTATGGAAAGTCACTGAGTGAATTGCCAGGTCAGAAAAGAAGAAGACAGGCTTAGAACTATCTTTCTCTATCCAGGAAAAAAATCAGGATGTTATTCAATCATTCTTAGTGGCCCTGGAAATGCAACCACTTAACCAAAAACAGGACCATCAGGTTTGGAAATTTTGTGGAAACAAAGACATACCAAAGATCCTGACACAGATGGCATCTCAGTTTTGCATACCAAGCAGTAAAAGAAAATACCACTGGACTAAGTCCATTTGTAATGAAGTTATTTAAGTTCAACCCTAGAAGTGGAATTGAGTCTACACTTGACTTAATTAATACAGCATCTCCAAAACTATAAACGTAATATTATTTTTCAACCATCAGACAGAGAATGTAGAAAATTTTTCAGAATCCTTGAAGAATTTTTGAGTACACAGAACAATTAATGTGTGGACAGGTAATAAAAGTATATTTCTGTACATGCAAGCTGGGAGAAATCCAGTCTTCTCTGACCTTCTACCTCCCTGGTGTTCTCTGACCTCCTGTCTCCCTTCTCTGTCCCTTCCACCTCAGTATAGATGGAACACTGCCAAGGAAAGGCCTCTGAGCTGTTCTTCATTGAAGAAGAATTTCAGAAAAAATAATACAAATGCATAATATACACTGCATTTCCAAAAATAGCATAAACTCAGTCTTTATAAACTATTAATCAAGTCTGATTTAATGGGATCATTATATCTGGCATTCCGCATGTGTTAATAGCATCTAATGCACAGATGCTTTTTTTGACTGTTGAATGAATAACAAACTGACATTAAGGTTTCCTTAATGATTCCTTAATATCAACCACTTTGGCTAGAGCTGCAGATAAACATATATGACATTTATTTTATTTTAGCAACATGGAAAATATGTGCATTTGTAATCAAGGTAAAATTTGACAATGTAGACTTACTGATTTTGCTGAAGNCGCCTCCGTTGCCATGGCAACCCACCTCAAACACACTGAAAAACAGTTTAACACGAGCCTAATCCCCTCCCGCCTCCCAAAAACCTTCAAGAAAACCTCCAAAAAGCCCTAAAAAGAGCCCTTTCCCCGTCCCTGAAAATGGAGGGGAAAGACAATGGGGGGAAGGGAAAAAAAACAGTTTCAGCTCCCAGGACCTTTGTTTTCCACTTACAACAGAGGGAATGATTATGAAGTGTATATGGAATGCTGTTACATTAAAAAGTGATAAGAAAGTAAGCAAAGTATTGATAAGATACTATGAATTTATGCAGCAAAACTAAACTCCTTTCTGAAAGAAATTGCCTTCCAGAAACTGAGCAAAAAAAGTCATCAGAGCAAGGACAGAATTGGAATTTCATGTGTTTTCTGCCATGTGGCACAGCAGAGGAAAAAAACCCCAAAACACCAAGAAACAAATTCAGAGACCTGTACAATATAGGCATCACTATCCTATACATCAATGAAGTTAGCATACTTAAGTCCCTTAAACTTACTGCTACACAATTTCTACCTGTTAAATTTGTGTCTGTCATTTGTATAATACACAACTTTTACAATCCTTTGTTCGGCGTTTTTGCACTACAGAGAAACAAAAACCAACCAACGGGAAAAAGAGAACACAGCTCTATTCTGTATTGCCATCAGACATCTGACTTCAGAAGGCACAGGAATATTGAAGAGCTTGAATATAACTAGGCAAGTATGGAGGAGCCACCTGTGAATAAGTCAAGACAATTCAACTTTTATCTGCTCAAACCTAAAGCTCAATCTTCTGATAATTTACTGTTATCGGAAATTCTTAAATAAAAGAAAATATGGGTATTATTACTTGTGGTAGGAGCACAAACTGTATTATTGTACACAGGCATTGGTATAATCTTAGCTGGTGTTCCTAATAATTACACTGGGGTTTTTTTGCAGATGCACAGATCACAATTGGTGGGTAGACTAATATATAAGTACTTGTCAAGCTCAGTCTTAATGGTGCAACTCTGATGCTTTCAACTGGTCTGTCCATGCTGGTTCGTGTCAGCAGCTCACTATGAGGAAGGAAGGAAGTCTAATTTCCTTTAGAGTTGATTTTGCAGAGGATTTAACCAAAAACTTCTCTATACAATATTGAGGTTGTCAGTACTGGGATAGGACTTGATATAGAATCTATGTTTAAGTTACAGATTGGTTTAGGTTTACTACAAGCAAATTCAAGACCCTAGCTATGTTGCTTCTAGAGAAATAATCAGAATAAAAAGAATCATTAAAGAAAATCTTTGGTTTTGTCAGTTAAATAGATAGTTGCAATAGTACATATAAGGAAAAGATCCAGTATGAAGTATGATCAATGAAAGCCATAGTTTTGAAAAAAAGAAAAGCATGAACACAAAAACACCAAAAGACTCTGAAAGCAGAAAGGAATAAAATTTGGAAGGTTAAAGTTGCAGTCTAAAAACAAGCCTCTTGAAAAGTCAAGGAACGTTCTTACCTTGGGGCTTGATTTCACAAATACACATACATACATACTCATCTCAAGAAAATGTGTTTTAATGTTAACTAATTTTGTCAGACTGAAAGATTGTTCAGTCTGGGTTCTATTAAATTTATGGATCATTAGTCTCTTATCTTTTCATTATTATCTCCTGAGAGGAACCATCATAAAGTTAAATGAACACAGTAAGAAATTATTTTAAGCCTCCTTTCATCCTACCTCCCCCACTGAAGGAGGCAGGGTACCACCAGTGCATTCATTCTATGCAGCAAATGATAAATATCTTATATGATTTAAAGTCTCAAAAGATCTGATTTATTTTGTCAATTTATAAGTGGTTGAGAAATATGTATGGATTTTCCCCAAGACCAAAAGTACAAAACTCACATTAAAGCTTGGCTGCCAATGCTTAAAAAAACAAAAGACCAAAAAAACAGTCAAATGCTTGAAAGGTAACAGAGTTAATGATTTGTTGCACTCTAATAACAGCCCCACAACCCAATTTCAGAGCTAACTCTGAAGATTTCTGCACACAACCTAAATGTTTGTGCCTGGAGATATATGTTCCATTCTTTAGCCCTAAGCTTATTTTTGTGACTAACTGAAAGACCATTCACTACTTCAGAGAAGTGCACAAGGATACCAATAATAAAATAATCACAAAATTTGTTTCCTGTAAATCATACTGCCAGAAAATAAACTCTAAGAAACAGTAATCACTCATAGACTAAAATAAGCCCACAGCACTTCTAGTAAATGTTGCAATACACAACTTGTATTGGCTCTAGGAAAAGAAGTAGGTTTTTAAAATGCAGTGCTCAATTTACTTTGGAATCACATTTTCACTTACTATACTTTTCAACTGTATTCATCAGAACTGTTTCAGGGTTTTGTTTGCTTGTTTTATTGCTTGTTTCCATTTTTGTTTACATATCTTTAAAATATACTAAAAGTATCTAAAAATAGGACAGAAAAGTGTTTTGCACACAAGAAATTCAGCGGCCCAAATGCCTGTGTCTCTGTATTTTATCTGCTGCAAACAGTTGCCTCCTTGACAAGAGGCATAATTCACTAAAATAAAATAAAAATACAAAGTGTAACTGCTAGTAATATCAAGGAAAAAGCAATTAAGTGCTCACAAACGTAATTTGAAAGGTCCATGACACACAAAAGAGATTTATAGTTAACACCAAACCGAACAGATCCCCTTGACTATTAGATAAAAGTAATGGTATTTTCTGGTTAAAATTTTTTTCTTTACCAGATGGGATGGGAGAAAATTCAATTTCACTCATTGTCCCAGATATTTTAACAATGAGATCAGCAAGAGTCATGCAGTACCTGATAAGCTGGATAACCCTTTTCACATTCGTTTGGTGCAACTTGTGGCAAGATACTGCAATCAGAAGTCATTGCTAAAAATAAAACTCAGCAGTCAGTGCAATCAGACATTGGCAAAGTCAACAGCAAGAGTACTAAGTAGATATATTATTTCTGAAATCTGCCACTGGGATGTTAGTAGTGTTCTTGAAGGAAAATGACACGATATTATGTACAATCAATGATGGCAGAATAAGGTACTTCTTTGGATGGATGTGGCACTTGATTGTATAAAGACATTGGTTATTGCTTATTGAGATACAGCAGTGATTAATTACTCACATGATGTGCAGATAAAGTACCTGCTAACCTTAAGCTGTAAAGAGAATCCACAGTTTAAAAAAAAAAAAAAAAGAAAAGAAAAGAAAGAATATGATTCTGAGCTGTTCTTGCTTTCTCACCCAAGGAACCCTTATTTCAGCCTTCCTCTATACAAATGAAGACAGAAAGACAATATGGCATATGAAAGTTTTCAGAGAAGCTGAAACTTTTCAAAGTTATCAGAATAGTGCCTTCCTTCACCATTCTGCAATCCTTTTCACCCTAGGAGGGTTTTTTTGTTTTTTGTTTTTTGTTTTTTTTAATATAGGGCAAGAAGCAAAGATTTTCAACTTCTTTAGACAAATAACTGGTAAAATCCTCTTTTGCACCACAACTGAACTTTGAATTCTNAAAACCACAAGTTAAAAAAAAAAAAAAAAGAAAAGAAAAGAAAGACTATGATTCTGAGCTGTTCTTGCTTTCTCACCCAAGGAACCCTTATTTCAGCCTTCCTCTATACAAATGAAGACAGAAAGACAATATGGCATATGAAAGTTTTCAGAGAAGCTGAAACTTTTCAAAGTTATCAGAATAGTGCCTTCCTTCACCATTCTGCAATCCTTTTCAGCCCTAGGAGGTTTTTTTTGTTTTTTGTTTTTTGTTTTTTTTAATATAGGGCAAGAAGCAAAGATTTTCAACTTCTTTAGACAAATAACTGGTAAAATCCTCTTTTGCACCACAACTGAACTTTGAATTCTATTTTACTTAGAAAAGTAAGAGTTGAAATCTGATTAATATTGCTGCTGTACTTTTGGATAACATTGTACCTGCAATTCGGTGATTTGCTATCAGCAGATGCATGTACCTATGTCCTTCAGTGCCTCAAGTCTAGATTTTAAACTACCTTT
The DNA here is from genome assembly GCA_013400695.1 of Neodrepanis coruscans. Classification (NCBI taxonomy): domain Eukaryota; kingdom Metazoa; phylum Chordata; class Aves; order Passeriformes; family Philepittidae; genus Neodrepanis; species Neodrepanis coruscans. Next base: position 54,276 of record VYZS01068480.1, on the reverse strand, counting down.
TAGAATAGTCCACCCAAAGCTGCAAGACATCACTGACATGACAGAGCAACAACCACACAGTCTGGTATTAATGGAAAAACTAAATCAACAATTAAATATTAGTTGAAATACAAAGTAAATAAAACTTGAGAAATATTTTGTTCACACTGAGTAGATTTAAGCCAGGAACTGGCTGAAAGGATCTTTACGGGTAAGAGATTTGATCCTGCTACTGATTTGATATTTCTTGGTATCTTTAGTTTTACTTTTGCCCCTAATTCTTTACAGCTTTCAAGTATGTTGCAAAATTACCGAAGTATCTACTGTCTCACTGTACTTGAGTTTGTCACAAAACTACAAAGCTGAAAAGCTGATGAATTCAAGAAAGGAGAATATTCTCATGATACAGGAAATCTCTTAATGTGAAAGTGACAGACTCCTGATACAATATATCTGCGGCACAAGCTGCACAGACCTGAGAGATAGAAGAAGGTTCTCTTCTTTCCCTCTTTTCTTGACTTGGTAGCTGGTTTATTTAGTTCATATTCACTTCATCTAATGTAGATGCAGAACTGTGCAAAAAGGAAAATTGTAAAGGGACATAAATCATCTACACAAGATGTCTGTCTCCATCACTCTCCTAGAGCTGTCACCAACTTGGGACAACTGTGCTCTTACTTTAGATGATGAAAGATGATGAAAAAACTTAGTATTTCTTTATTCCTTTAGCAAGAAGACTGATTACAGTTTTGTTTTAAAGATATAAAGCAAGAAAATTAATTGAAGGAATATACTTGTGTAGGTTTCAAGCAGACCTCTAGATGGTTCATAGTTTTGTGAAGGATACGTATTTGTCATGGAACATTTCCAAATGAAGATATCATCAAAACTTCCTACTCAAATGATTTCTCTGAAATAATTAGCAAACTTGAAGGCACTTCTACATGCTCGGTATGTTATTTCGTAAAGACTCAGCAAATTTAGTGCAACTTTAATTAATATAGAAATTTGAAATTATATTTTATTAAATGATGACCACCTAAAAGATATAAGAAATCCTGAACTCATACTTTCTAAGTTTTATTGTCAGAGGAGTTCAAACTAGATCATCTTTAAAGTTCCTTCCAAGCCAAACTATTCTATGGTTCTATGATTTCTGCCTGAATACAGATTCATGGTCAGAAAATCATAGTTACTCTTTCAGTGCTTTACTTTGTTGTTTGTTTTTTTTTAAAATCTTAATTAAAAAGATTTACTTTCATTAAAAAGAAGCTATAACATCCCAGAGTCCTCTCGTGAGCTCATTGAAGGGGTTCTACATTAAAAAGGCCTTCAATTCCATTATACCTTGAGCCCCACACAGGAAAAACACTACAATGATGCTCAGGGTGTCAAACTAACACACTTAGTGGCAAACTTTGGAAAATAAGGGAACTTGGCAGAAGTTTAAAACAAGTATTCAATCATCATAAAGCATTTCACAAAGCATTTACTTAGCAAATCCCAATCAATACAGAATTCAGATACCCCAATATCAAGAAAGGAAATTAAGAGAAGAGGATGAATTAAAGACAGAGAGAGAGAGACAGCTTTTTGCTCAGTGAACAGTGTGCCCATCCAAACCATGAGCAACCAATTTCTCCAGGAGAATGCTGTGGGAAATAGTGTCAAATTCTTTACTAAAGCGCAGTGCATAAATCCTGCCAGCACCAGAGCCACTTGCCTCAGTGACATAATGCTTGTTTCACAAGGTAGGCTGCTTTTAAATTTCCAGTCGTTGCTACTGCTGTCACTATGTATATATCTATGGAAGAACTTAAAATAAAATGAGAAACTTACATAAGTTTTAATTACCTTCTCTTTTCAAAAAAAGCTACTGTACACGAGGATTCTGTGCTGCACCTCACCATTCTCTCCTCTTCCAAGCACACACTGCCTGCAGCTCTGGGCTATAACAAATGAACCCCAGAGAGGTAGACTACAGGATTGGACAAGCAGGATGTCTGGCTCAATCTGAGACAAGCACATTGCATCTCAGGGTAGGCCCGTTTTCCCCAGTTGTTCCTGTGGAGTAGTACCGTACTCCTCTAGCAATTTGACTAAAATATCATGTATAGGCTTAGTCACACATGGAAAACAATATAGCAATATTTTAAAAAATTGTGAAAGCTGCTTGGCCACTCCAGCATTTCCAGTAGTTCTATGTTATACATTTTTTTTAACAGCTCCCACAGGCTTAGAAATGCCCAGTAGCTTTACATATCCCATCTTCCACAAAGAAAAATATTTACTTAACAGTGTTACACAAAGATGTGAGTGCTCCAGAAGTCTCTTGGTATTTCCCAAGCTATTTGTCACAGAGCTGGATTCCTCTTTCCCCTTTGAATACCTATAAGAAAATTCAGACAGGTAATAAATAAATTGCAAAAAGTATACTTGAGCATTCAACCATACTGGTTCAGACCTAGCATCTTGTCTCCAAAACCAGTCAGTAAAAACTACTTATGGAAAGACACAGTAACATGGCAATAAAGGGAAACTTCCCAATCAGAGCCCCTTTCTAGAAACTTTACCAACAAAGCAGAGGACACAATAGTCTACCAAAATAGGGCATGAAATTTGTTCATCTAGAGCAGAAGTTGCTATTGTTTTCCACTGATGGGGTACAAGAGCCTGACTGTGAGGGTTTGTTGATGTAGGAAACAGACCCTGAGAGCAGGGACAGTAAAACACCCTGCACTGACAAGCAACAAATGACATTTAGTTTTGCTTTGGATTAATAGGGCAGCACTGACCAAGCACAGTCAATAGTTGTAATACATCCCATGTATTGCTTATCCTTTTACAGTCAAACCTTTACAGAACTTTTATGATCACTGCTGTTTATCAATGACAGATGTATTTAATGCTGGTGCCCAGCCATTGGGGGTTGCAGGGCAGCCTGTGTGAAGAGAGGCTGGAGCTGCACTGTGCTGGACATGGTCCATTCCAGCGAGCTCCAACTAACCCACCGGAAGGAACAGTTGAGCCCTGTAGCCAAGGTGGTGGCACCTCTGGGAAAGCATATTTAAGAACAGGCAAAAAAAACCTCTCTCAGAGAGAGGAAAATGTAACCAAAACAGTGAGAAATAGCTGCAAGGTCAGAAGCGGAGGAGGAGGCACAGCAGAAGCTGTAGCAGGTATTCACAGTGCAGCCCACTGCAAGTCCAGGGTAACTGTGAGAAGGAAGCAGCAGCAGCAAGAACTTGCTATGGATTAATTCTAGCCCTTCCTACTCTCTCTTCCTATGACACTTTAGCTGGGGGTGGAAAAGTCTGAGTGCAGCAGGGCAGGGAGGGAGGAAAGCCCATAAGATTTTTTCATCCTGTTTCCTTCCCCTGGCCCATTGAGAAGAGAGAATGAGTGAACGCACAGCTGGGTGGGCGTTTGGCTAATAGCCAGGGAATAACCTGCCACAACAGAAGAGGTAGGAATTGGCAAAGAGTATAAAATCGGGGTCTGGCAGTCAGAAATATCTCATGTGCCTTAGGACACATCTTAGTTGCACTTCCTGGTAGATAGAAAACATTTATATTGGGTTTTTTACACTTGGAAAATGCATATGACAATTGATATACACTCATGTTTTACTTACTGTTGGTAGCATAACATCAAAAAATAAGCTAAGAAAACCCACTGAAAATAAGTTCTTTGAAATTTTAACTCTGAAAAGAGCAACAGCCCATATACAAGTCAACAGCTACAAATGAGCACTGAAATATAACATTGGGAACTTGATTGTGCTGAAGCAACTCCTTGTACAAATTGGAGAGCAAATGAATAGGGTCATATGCACCCATTGTTAGACTGATAAATGCTATGAGTGTACAGAGCAGAAGGTATTAAATTTCCTTGGAGAATAGAGTGCAGCTTTAGACTAAGGTTGTCAAGTTATGATTGCATATAAATTATAGTGGTAACATGGGACGGATTAAGTCTGCCAAACTGACATTAGCAACAAAAAAAATCCTAATAAATATGTGCATATGATGAGGATTTAATGACTGTATAAGTCTTGCAAAGTTTCTAAGGTGTTCCATTACAAATAGCCAGATGATTTTCAGGGATAGGTTCAGAGAGATTATAAGTCTAACTTCAATATAAGTCACACCAGTTCTGATTGCCTAACATTGGTTGGGCACACTTATACTGAAAATTAAACTTTCTTTTGAGACTCTCTGGAAAAAAAAAGCTGTGTTATGAAACACATTAAAGGCTACACTAAGAGAGAGAAGATATTTCAGCTATATAACCATGATTTTCTTAACATACTGTTCATTCCGGTGACATGAAGAATAGGTTTACTTGGGGAAAAAAAAAATTCAGAACCATGTAAACAAATGCCTAACTCACAAAAACACTGATGTGTGGGATTTCAAACAATAACGTCTTCAAAATACATATTTCTCAATGTATTTTTAAATTAAAAGCTCTGACCACGTTTCTTTTAAAAAGTGAATACTCACATTACAATATTCATAAATCAGCATACTATTCTCAATGCAATGGGCACTTTCAACTGACTGACAGGCTGTTCTACCTGGGGACAGTGATGAAGAGCCATAGAACCTAGGCAGGAGACAAAAATGGATCTTGATGTGTGGAGTCAAGACATGACTGTTTGCTGTACAGTAAGACTGTATTGTATTTGAAGAAAGCTTTTGAATCTAACTTCTGTTCTTGATAATTTTTATCATTAAAAAGAGAAAAATACTGGTGCCAGGAAACATAAACAGGATAACTGGAAGCAGAGCCGCTCACCTAAATGAAATCTGTGGGTGAACTATGCTTTTTACTATTTACCTGATTTTAATTTTTATACACTCATTTGCTTGCAAAGGCTTGACTTGGAAAAGAGACAATGGAATATCAAAACAAGATTCATCAGAAATACAGGTCTTTATGACTTGTTAGATGTTTATATCTACAATAAATTTGTTTAATTCCATATCTTTCTAATAATAAAATTACTGACTACCCTAAAATAAATTTGACCATCATTCAACATGTACACACTAACTATGCATCAGTAGAATAAAAAAAAAATGGTACATGGCCTTGTTTTGATATTTTTAACAAAACTTTACTTGCCATATATTAAATTATCGTGTGTCCTGATTCTAGACAGGACAGACTTAATTTTTGCAGTAGCCAGGGGGAGGTGTATGTCTGGACTATACCACCTCATGTAATTGCTGGGGTGAAGGAGTCTCTTCTGGTTGTGTAGCAGGAAGGCAAGAAGTGAGCAATCCCCTGTTGTTGGGCTTTGCAGTGAGAAACATTTGCATGTGACTCATTCACCTCTCTTGTACACTTTGTTATTAATATTGTTGCTGTTACTGTTAATTTTCTTATTTCATTGCTCTTTTTGGTAAATTTCTCTTATCTCAGCCCTTGATCTTTACCTTTTGTGCCTCCAGTTCTTCCCTCCAGATCACCACAGAGGAGGGGGAGGGGCTGAGCAGGTAGCACATGATTTGGAGTGTTTCAGTGGGAACACTAAATTGAGAAATGCCATTCCTAAACCATGACATCATGTTAGAAACTCTGGATAAGAACATTCATTGCTAGAAACCAGTAAAACTTCTTTTTTTTTTTTTTTTAATTACAATTTTCCACAATCCGAGAAAGAATAATTACAAATCCTGTAGAATCATGGAATCACACCATATTCAGATCTGGAAGGGTTGCACAAGGATCATCGAGTCTGACTCTTAAGTGAATGGCCATACAGGGATTGAACTCATTACTCTGGTGTTATTAACACTATGCTCTAAACAACTGAGATAATCAGACAGTTGTTTCTCCTCGATAAACACATTATAATTTTTTATCTCATTTTATTCTCTTATTAATTACTGATGTTATACCTCATCTTCCAGAAATCATTAGCAACAGAACAACTATTGCTCTATTTTCTGTTTAAAGTGAAACAAAAAATTGGATAAAAGGAGGAACTCATTACAGAAAAAAATTAACCTAGCTACAAATCCTGCAAAATCCAGTAAATTTTAAAACATAAAACATATCCTTGAAATTCTGTAAGAAAGATATTAGTATTAGAAGTAGGTTTAGTGTTCCAATATTCTAAGACAGTATCCCATTATATGTTAATAAATATGGTACAAGTGCTTTTAAAACAACAACAGACGAGGTTTTCATCTAAGAAAAGTTGAGGACAGGTTAAAATTATAGTTCTAGTACAAAAAAACCCCAAATGATTGTAATTCATTCTGTAGGATTTTTTTTTTTCCATTTTCTGGTTTTGTATTTTCCAGAGACTATGCATCTTTCAGCTCATGATATCCTTTAAAATAGAAGTCAAGATGGGCCTTTTTACCTCTCTTTTCTCTCACACAAACATCATTATTATGAGCATTCCCTTAAATTACATATTTTATGAATTCTGCCTAGTTATGTACATGTCTCAAAGTCTGGCCTGGTGCTTTTGCCAACTGAAAATCCACAAAGTATTTTGGATCACTGTAAATGTGCTCTGTCATTTGTGCTCTGAAAACCTCTTACAACTACTTTTTCCTTCAGATTGTTAAGAAAGACTGTGTTTTTTTCATCATCTCTAGCTGGAATGAAAATGCAGAAATTTAGATTTCAAAAGGTCTCCTATTGTAGACTTTTTGAGATTTAACCATTAGTATTTTCCGGTTATTCAGTGTGAAACAGTGGTAGCCACTCGATGGGTTCTTTTATATTGTGATTTATGAGGAAAGTTTCAAAAAAGAAAATAGAGAATTATGTAAGGATATGTAAAGATATATGTAGTCTCGACATAAAGGAAAGACAGCAAAAAAAAAAAAAATTGAACTCTGGACGAACAGAAGTGACAAGCTCAGATATGTTTTTTTTCCTTGAAGCTAAATGTGACACACATTAACCAAAGCTTAATAAAATTTCAGTGACTATGATGATTAGACTACAACCTTTTTTATTCACACTTCAGGCAGTGTCCATTCTCACCTCTTTTTTTTTGCAAATTATGCATATAAAATTTATTTTGGAAAAATGTGATTTCATGCTGCAATGGCAAGTTTCTTTGTTTGTGTTCTGGTGCATGACAACTATTTCTGCTAAATCTGAAAGATTTGAGAAAATAACACTTAAGCCCTATAGGTTCACAGTGGTGAGCTCCACACATAAAACTGAGATTCAAACATACAAACCTGTATTTCTAAATTATTAGATTACTACTTCAGAAAAAAACAACTCAAGATTTGAGTAGATAAGCCAATTAGATCAATACTCCTATAGGAGAATGAACCTGCTGCTACCATGGTTGGTCACCCTGACTCTCCGCATAGCCTGCTTCCTTCACCAATATCTAACACTTTCCACTCAACCCAACCTGCCTTACTCCACTCTACATTTGCACAATACCAATATTTTTTTCAGACTTTGGATCATGTATCTATTCACCATGAATCAGTAACAAGTATCCTGCATTTCAAAGGATCTGGTGGCCTTTACTATATATTTAACACATTTCGANCACACACACACACACACTGTACCCTGAGAAGGGAAGGGGGAAGGGAATAGAGGTTACACCGTACCCGGGACCAAACAGCCCCACCTCCCTACACACCAACCATGTGTAACTTGAGAAGGGAAGAGGGGAAAGAATAGAGGTTACACCATACCCCCTGGACAAAACGGCCCCACCCTCACCGTGAGGAAAGGAAAAAAAAACTGGCCACACAGGGGAGGAGGATACCCCTCCCAAGAACACAGAAGAGGCCCAGAGACAGGCACCCACAAACCCAAAAACAAAATATATCCATGGAAAAGAAGGTGGCACTCCCTCCAGAGGTGGTGTGTCTGTGAAGAAGTCCTCCCAAAGGGTCTTTTCAGGCCGGGGGAGAAGAAAAGCAGTGGCGACCTCAGGGAACCCCATGGAGAAGAGGTAGTAGGCAGCAAGGTCCGGGGGGGGGCAGTCCTCAAGGCCATGCTGAGTAGAGGTGCCCTGCTTTCAGCTCCAGGGTCCAGGAGGAGAAAAGAGGGAGCAAGGGCTGCTTCCCGCATTTATAATCCCAGCCCCTTCCCAGCACACCTTGTGGGTCTCCCGGGGCTGATGGGAAAACCCAGGCAGAGGTAACCTTGGTAACCTGGCTACTCCTCCCAGCCAGATGTGGGCACAGGAAAAAAGGTTATTTTTTTTTCTTTGTCTTCCCCTGCGGTTTTAAGCCAAACCATTACACTCATATATCCTGAAAAGGTGGTTATTTCAAGCTTGACATGTACTGGGACTATTTAATTGTACAGCTGAAACAGAAGCTACAAGATGACATTTAAAAATTGAAATTAACCACTTAAGTGAAAGATGGGATAAGATAATTGATTTCAGCAATGTTTAAGATTATAACTAACACTTTTTATACCATTACAAGATCATTATTATTATTGTCGGGGGTTTTTTTAATTGACAGTCATGAGAAAGACTCAGTACATATCAACTTAATTTGTAATTAAATTTTGGTCCTAAATGAAGTCCACTTGAAACATGAGAAATGTTGGACAAATCTCTTCTCACTAATAATGTAAATTGAAGTGTTTATACTGCAAAAAATGCTAATTTTAAACACAAAGGCAAAGTATCATATATTACAACATTGAAGACTTTGTAATGAAAAACATTCGTCCACAGTGGCTGTTTGTTTTGGGAAGCACTATCTTTTCAATTTCATTTCTAAAATAAACTTTGGGTTGCCTAATGTGTTTCTTGTACTTTTTCCAGCTTGTGAGACCAGGCAAGGATTCGGATATTCATTATTCCTTAAGAAACATATAATTAATTATACCTGTATCATAATACAGCTCCACAGAGCTATTTAAAAACCATGTAGGCATTTATAAAAGGAAAAATAAAGTACTTGAAGAGAAATTCAGAAAAGGTAGATATGGATTTTTGCACTAAAGACTTTGATAAAAATAAAGAAAATTTTCCCTCATATTTTTAATTCCTTGGAAAGTTACTAAATGGCAAAAGACATTACACTACATAAGATATTTCTTTTGCCTTTCCTTTTTTCATCTCTGAGCATTGGAACTTGTAGTTAAAACAAAAAGGCAGATAAGATTAAAAAAAATAAAAATACAGAAATGTACATACAGATAAGACTCTGGAGATGACAATATTAAGTAATAAACTTTCACTGTTCTCCCAGAAATATTACTTTGATGTCAGAGCACCTGATGTGATGGAGGTCTTCTTTGAAATGCTTAAGGTGTTGTGGTTTTATACATCTTTGTAATAGATACTCTTGGAAAATGAGAGACGTTGAAAGTGATGTCAGAGGTAATTCAGTAGGTGACCACCTGGATTGTGCTTCCAGACACTTTTGCTAAAAAGAAACCAGCTCTAGGAGAAAAAAAAAGGACCAAACTTCTTTTGGTATCAGTATCAGCTTTCACTGGCCTTTGATTCCAGAAAGTAAAACTGACTTTCTCTGCATTGTTCAGTAAAGGAAAAGATATTCTGTATGTCAGTACTGTGTGTCAGTACAACATGTTAGCACCAGGTGTTAGACTGTTTTGTTTAACAGTTGAATTCAATATTTTTTCAGTTAGTCACTAGACTATGCTCTAGCAAAAAAAAGACTTGGTGAACAATCTTCAAAGTTAAGCAGAGTACATGTTTCATTGTGTATTTCACCAGACTAGCCAAGTGCTTAAAGTTGAGTATGGCCTTTGTTGAACCAGGGCCTTAAAGATTGATTAGATATGTGTAAAAACAAACATTTTTGCACAACCATTCATTAAAACCCCACTGACTAAAAGATGTTCACTGATGAAGAAAAACAATCTTGTGGCATAGCAGAAGACAAAAGAAACACGTTGTGGGTTGGAAAAAATAAAACCGTTCCCCCACCACCACTCCCCGGCGGGGCTGTCCGCGGTCCCGGGCCGTCGCGCCCGTGGGAACCGCGTCGGGAACAGAGCCGCAGCACACGCTGGGAGCCACTGGGCTGCGGCCGATGGCACCATGATTGCCAGCGGCAGCGGGCGAACCGGCAGCGGCGGCGGCGCTGGGAGAGGCCGGCGGTGGTCTGGGCTGGGTCAGCCAGCGCGGGCCCAGC
>VYZS01068480.1:22720-44048 GCA_013400695.1 Neodrepanis coruscans | reverse complement strand
GAGGCAGGTGATTTAGGGGCTACCTTGCAGCTGCTCCCCAGGGGGCCAAAGGACACCTTTTTCCCCCTTTCAGCACTAAATCTCTCCTCGGGCTAAAGGGGAGGGAGGGGGGTGAGCGGTTTTTGTAATCTTCTTGAGTTGTTCCCTCAGTCGAAACCAGGCAGAGGTTCACGGCCAAGGGGATCTTGAGAACACGTGCTCTCTTCTAACTACCCTGGAGTCTCTCATCCGGGCCCAGAGGGAGAGAGAGAGACAAGCACTATCTCCAGAGTGTCCTCACCTCAAACACGGGCCCTGGAAAAATTTAATTTGCATGTCTGTTTTGCACTTTATTTGTCGGGTTTTGGTGTTTGCGCAAAATAAACTGTGAATTTTTTGTGTGTTTTCTTCATTTTTGGGGTGTGTTTGTGACTTCTCTCAGAGTCTCTGCTCCAAAATCACTGAATTTGTGGTAAAACCACCACATTCAATAACAAATAGGTGGGCATAGGTCAAGGTGGTATTCATCAAAGAAGGCTTCTACATCAGCTACAAATAATACTTAAAGAAGTTTAATCTTGGATGTAAGATCATCACAGTTACCTGCAACTAATATCCAAGGGTATTCTAATTGAAAATACTAAATTATAAATGGGCTATTAGATTATTTATACTTATAATCCTTTTTATTTGCAGTCAAATACTTACAGTCCTTTATTTAATTTCACAATAAAGCAAGGAATAAAGCTGGAGTTTATGAGCAAGATTGATATTTGATGAGTATGTAAGGTAAATGCGTGAGGTAATTAGGTTTTGCATAGTACAAACCTGAATTGAGATACATAATTTAAAGGGGATATTCCCTCAAAATGATGTTTTAATTTTCTGAATAGTCTCTTTTTCTGAAGCTGTATTGCATCAATAAAATCTATTCTTATTAATTATTGGAATATCTAATTTTCTTAACTATTTATCTTTTAATAACATATCATAACATACTAGAATACAAAGTAAGGTAATACAATGCTGCTGTGCATACCATTCATTTTCTTACAAGCTGCTTTTTATGCTATCTGGCATTATCTTTTAAAATCTTAATATCATAAATGCATCTTTTATCATCTAAATAATAATGACTATTGAAAAAATATTCTCAGGTGTTTTGAAATCATATATACTGGTGTGGAACACTCATAGGCAGATCGCATGTAAATACATCTAAATACAGCAACTAAATGTGTTTATTAAAGTTTCTATTTATGGTGAATACATACATATTGCATTGGTATACTTATAAGATTATCACATCTCTTAGACAATCTGTTTAATTTTGTTTTCCTGTTAGCAACACGTATTTCAGTACATATTTCATCTCCAGGCTCAAAAGGGTGTAGAGAGCAGATATTCTATGTTCTGAGCACTTGCCAGATTTTAGGAAAAGCAACCCAAAACCTTATGTTCAAAGACACATTCATTTTTTAAATCATACTTTGTACCACGCTTAGCCAAATCTAGTATAGAAATCTTCCATCCTTTCTTATGCCTGGGCTACACTGTAAATGTTACATTAGTATTGGAGAGAAAAAGATAATGGATTTGTATTTTGCTATTGGTTTAAATGAGAAAAAATGCTTTGTCTTTCTGAGGAGTTTGTAATCCTTACTTGTCTACATAAATGTGGATTTGATAGATGCTACTCATGCAATCTCCTTGGAAGGAGAGTAATAATATTTTACAACCTTGTTGAACTTCAAGCAACTATATTAGCTTCTAACCCAAAGATATCCAGTGTTGTCAGATAGATTCCACTCTCTCTAGTTTTTATTTATTTACTGCAAAAATGAATATTGAGAACTGGAAGCGGATTCAGAGAATAAACAGTTTAAGGAGATCAATAAATTAATTTTATACTAGAAATTGAAGCAGTAACAAGACTCTGAACATAGGCAGAAAAACAACACTTCAAATATAGAGGGAAAACATAATATAATGACTAGAATTAGAAGGAGGAAGCCTTAATATAAGGCACAGTCCTTTAAAAAATATTGGAAAGTAATTTAGTTATTGATACTTCTTGAGAAATATGGTAACATATCTATTACCAAATCTTTAAATCAGGATTAGAAAACTTTCTTTAGAGAACAAGCAAGAAGTCCTTTGTCTCTTGAAATTATTTGGAAATCCAGCAATTGATAGAAGAGATCCATATTTATTATGGTAAGATGCTAACAGTATCTCAAAAAAGGCACAAGCCAACTCTGAGATGAACCACACAGAGAGGAGTAAGTCCAGTGAAGGACAGCAAATGGCAGCACAAGAGCATGAGTCCACGACAATCTGAGCACTACTGTTTTGGAGGAAAATCTTACACCCCTCTGCATCTTTCCTCTCTTTCCTCCCTGACGGTTGGATATTTTCCTACCTCCCAAAAATTTGCTGTCACCAGTACAAGAGAATGCTAACTGAAGAGTTCTGCAAAATAGTTTATTGGCAGTTATTTTATGTTAAAGACCTAGCAGTCTGTAGTTTAACCTGGAAAAATACTGATAAAAACTTTGCTTTCCCTGCACTTACTTTGGATTATAAGCAAGGTCACTAATTAACAAAATTTTACAGCCGAGATAAAAAACATGATGAAGAATGAGGGACCTGAACCCTGTGAGTTGACATGGCTACCTCACAAGGTGATCAGGAATTTCCAACATCAGACTATTTTCCCAGCCAATAAGGCATCAAATGTGGGTTTTTTTGTCAGACAATTATTAATCTAATTGCATCTGATTATAAAGATCTGCATCTTTATACTTCATGGATAGAAACCACAGAATATGTGTCCAATATTCCTTTCTGATTAATAACTGAAAAGCTCTTATTAAGTTCTATCTAAACCATATTAATGAGAATGTTGGTATCTTAGAGAAACAATGGGAAAAGCAGGTTTAAAACCAAGCATCATTCTGGTTGTTATTCCTCCATATTCAGTGATGGCCTTGTTGACATGACAATTAATTATTTCATTCTTCAGTGAAAGTATCAATAAAGTCTCTAGGGTCTTCCTCATTATACAGCCCTCAGTACCTGCACACCTAATCACACACTTATTTGGAGCTCTTAGCACCCTTTAGAAATTTAAATTTGTATGAAAATACTTAGATAGAAAGAAGCTGGTAAACTCACATGCAGAGAAAATGTAAGAAAACTGTGCATTTGTATATACTAGTAAATAAAACTACAATCTAGATTCTAGAAAACTAGAATCAAAATTTTCAAAAATATATTTGTATTCTATAACTCATCTTTGTTCCTCACTTTTTATGTCCATGATATGTATAGATATTATAAAGGTGTTATTTTTCATACACCTTGGCACTATTTTAATATGGCTTTGTGTGGTGATTTACATAATTAAGATTAAATTTGCATATGCTAATTCTTAGCTACCTGAATTTAAAAAGAACTTTACCTTCTCACAGGACATTTCCTAGATCCTTGTAGAAGGCAGTAGGTTTTCCAGGTGAAAACATTTGCATTCAATCCTATTCCAGTAAAATAATTTGCTCATAATACTTTGAGAGGATTAGACTTCTATGATTTCTGCACTAGGACCTAGAGTATTACAGAACTGATTTACAGAAAAAAAAGCATTGAGGAAAAAAAAGAAAACATTGGATTTCAAAGAGTTAGGAGATGTCCAGGGCCATATAAAAGACCAGAGAAGGTTTTGTTGTTCACGGTTTTTTTAAATGGTTCAATGCAGCCTCTAAGGTCTCCTTTTTCCCTGCTTCATCAGACCCTAATTTTTCAGAGTAGATTAAATTTAACGATTGTTTTCGTGGGAATATTAGATTCTCTTGTAATATTTGTGTACTTAAGGATAAGCCATATCTGAAGTCATTATTGGGTATAGGTTCTCCGTGAAAACAAGTAATAATGACTATTTTGAACAAGAAAATATTTTAGCCAAAGACAAAAAAACTTATAAAATTCTATTGAAACATAATTTCTTCTGTTTCTAGTTGATTGGATGAAATCTATTTTTATGTGGAATTAAAATCACGTCAAATACACCCAATGAGCTCTACATGACATTTAATTCAGTTCCTATGAGCTGAGCACAGTGGGGCTGTCGAGCATCACTGCTGTGATGGAGCCGGGCTGAGGCCAAGAGGTGCAGCACTGGGTACAGCTCAACTCACCAGTGCTTCGCGGCAGCAGTGTCTCCTCCCGTGCAGCGAGTGCCTGCAGGCAGTGCCGCTGGTGCCTCTGGGTCCCCATAGTGCTGGCAAGGAGGCGGCAGCGGCAGCCCCTTCTGTGGCGAGTGCTGCCCCCGAGCATTTTGGCAGCAAATGCCACTATGTTTGCCTCATCAGAGATCCAGAGAGGGGGTGGTGCCCAGTGCCGTGTGATACCAAACCAGGCTGCCAATCAATGGAGAAGCAGTGTCCATGGGAAAGGAAGCACGAGAAAAGATGAGAATAGACACACTATAAAAGGAGCAGAAACAGAAGTCAGCTCTCTCTTGGCTCTCCCTCGACGTGGGCAATGGCACAGCATGACCACGGCTCGAGGCGGTGCAGGCAGAGGACCATGTAGCTTCATGCAACAGTAACAGCAGCTGTAGTATCTCTTCCCATTGAGTGCCCCGGGGTTTTCCTCTCACTCTCTTGATTTTCCAGCAGCTTCGAAGTGGGACCCTGCCACATCACATCCCCAGCAATGTCAACATGGCAGCACTCCTTCCTCCCTATCCACAGTCCAGCAGCTGGCCCAGAGCAGCAAAGGGGTTATTCTTTTTTTGTGCAGTTATTATTATCGGGTTGTTGTCTGTTACTGGTTTATGTGTACAATATCCCACAGATTCAATAAATTCTTTGGTTGTTGTCTTCTCTATTATGTCTCTTATCTTTTAGCAGTCCTCTAGTGCCCAAACCAGGACATTTCCCTTGATGAAGAATGACAAAATAACAGCTTTCACAGAATAAGTTTTCTGCTTCAATACATAAAATGACAGACTTATAGTCAAGGCTTTTAATAAACTTGAATACAACAACACAGAAGATTTCTACAGCATTATTGGTACACAAGTCTGCACATGTGAATGGCAACAGTTAACATCTAGTGAAGCCTTGTAATATTCGTTGTGACCAGACCTACACTGTAACACAGAATAATTTAAGGCTAGAAAAATTAACTACAGCCAGAACATAATTCCAAAATCTGCTAAACCTAAAGTAAGACAAAAATAACAATTTTTATCCTACAAGTGTACGAAGTTCAGATGTGATATGAACCACAATGTGTTTAATTTAACCTGAGAGGTGGTTGTGAAAGTTTATTAAATATCCCATATTTCTCATTCTGCTGATTTTTTTTTCTTTGGTTACTTTTGTGCCTCTTTTTTTTTTTTTCTTTAAGGTTTAAAATTGTATAATTGTCTTCAAATTAAGACTTTTTGGGTTAGTTCTTTTCAGGGGTGGATTTGATTTTATTATTTGATAATTTGATTATTATTTGATAATACTGAATTTTCTGCCATCCACTACAGCTCAATCATGTGGCCAAATATGCCTTTCATATACTTAGGTACCAGCCCTGCTGCCAGCTACTTGAAATCTCAGTAGTTATAGAAGTTCTAGTGAAATGCCCTTCTACATTCAACCTGTTTCTTATGTAAATAAGAGGAGACACTATGAGCAAATCACTGTTGGTCATACTTTCTTCCATAAATTTCAGGTAGATAATTTGATTCATGAAATGTTTTTTCACCAGTTCCTCAGAGAACATATTGTAACCTTTACATTGATTATCATAAAATGTCCTCGCCATTTTCTTTTTAATGAAATAAATTTTGTTCATCAATACCTTGGAGAAGCATCAAAGACATTTGCGAATGTCATTTAATTGAGGTACAAAACAGAAACAAAACTAGAGATAGCCTATGCTGTTTAACAACGATCCATGAAGGACAAGCATGTAATATTGGGAAGTCAGTAGATTTAGGCAAAAATTTCCTTAGACTTTATAAAGTCAGTTGATTAGGCTGACAGTCATTACTTACATTACTCCTCTCAGTAAAGTGTCCTAGACAAATGAAATAAAAAACAGACCATTCCACACACCCTACCCTTGTTTGTATATGACATGACATTTGCAAAGAAGAATAAATTTTAGAGAGGGTTAGATATGTTTTGAAAAGCACAGATGTAATGGTCATGGTTGGCTGAAACAAAAAAAAACAAAGTAGCTAGAAAAAATTATATACTTTCAAATTTCAAAGAAGTTGTGCATAGTTTTAGAAATGGAAGCAATTCATCACCACAACAATCTGCCAGAGGGATCTCTCCACTATCATAAATACTGAACTCAAGATTGGACATTCTTCCAAAACTTGTTCTGTACTTCAATATGCCCCTTCAACTTACAAAGAATACCAGGCAAAATTGTCTGTCTGGTGTGGCATAGACTACAATGACCATGACAACTCCTTCTGGCCTTGAAATCTGTTGCTTATGAATTACACCATCTCAACTGAAAGCAACTTTTTTGTGGCCTCCTTGAAATACTAGCTCTCAAACAGCCATATTCACTCCTCAAAACTGTACACTGTAACATCACATTCTCAGAGTCAGGCTTTGTCTGTGGAGCACAATTCTCCTGCAGCTAACTGCACCAAGGAATTATGAAAGCACACTGGTGTTAAGGGCTGAAAAAAAAAGATCTCTACAGTATCTCCTGCTCTCTTCTGGGATTCTCCTTTGTCCTCAGTGTGCACTAAACAGACCAATTTCCATAAACCCATTTACTCTGGCTAAGAGATCTCCTAAGTAAAACTTATGAAGTACATGACAGAGTACGATTTATTTCCCTATATTTATTTTCCAAGAAATTTTAACATGAATTTCACTAAAAAGGTCTCTCAATAAAATCTCCTCTTGAGGAGCCAGCATCTGTGAAAACTGGTAGACAAGACATATTAAATCCTGGTTGAAAATAAGAGAAATCTACTCAGTCAAACCTTAACTGATGAAACTGAAGCAAAACTGAATTCATAAATCATCAATAACTTTTTATAAAACTGGATGAGTTTGTAGAGAAGTCAAAGCAATTACACCTGCTCATACAAAACCTCATTTTCATGACTGAGCCAGACACTACACAAACTCAGGAAAGAATGCTTATCTTTATTATTCTGAGTGTTTCACATTGTTATTTGCCAATAATCCTAAATCCTATTTCCAAAAAACATGTATCTTCCATTTCATTAATAGGATACCACTTCTATTTACTGATGACAGTGATGATCCGAAAACAGTTGGGGGAAAGAACAAAAACCAAACAGATACAAATATTTAAAATGAAGGTTAAAACTGTGCATCATAGTCCAGTTAACATCAGTCCAACTGGTCAAAAATACCAAAAAATCCTATATCTTTCAGACTTTTTAATAACTATTTTTGAACAGAAATGTTTCCATAGTGATCTTTCAATCCTATGATTTTCAACCATATGCTCATCAAAATTGTCATAAATTCCTAAATTAAATAATATGTGTATACACATAAAAACATTTAAAAAGCTTATGAACACACCAAAGAGAACTAAGTGTCCTATTTGGTAAGAACCTTTTCAAATTCTCAATCATGAGCCTCAGATTTTTACTTTCCCACAGTTTCAAAGGATTTCTGCTATTTATGGTTGTTCTTTACTGGAACTGTCGTTTAAGAAGGCTTAGAGCAATTTAAGGATTCACAAATTCATCAACAATTTCAAGATGCCAAACAAGACTTCTGACGAATTCTTCAGAGTTTCACCCACTCACCATTTAATGAAACAAAGCTGGAGGCAACCACATTGTGTGATGGAATGTGCTCTCTTCTTCCTGGTACATCTAGTACTGCTTTACTTAATCTGTAGTCTATAGCCACTTATAGTTCACTTTTATGGTAAATACACTCTAAAACAGTATCAAGTAGGAGAGGACTGCACAGTGGTTAAAATTCTCATTTTCTGTCTCTAGATTAAAAACTTGATTTTTTTTTTCATTTACTGTGACTTCCAAAAAGAAATGTGATGCTTTTATGTCAACTGTATGTCAATTATATCTGAAATACTATATGTTAATACATCTTCATGGCTTCACAGCATAAATATAACAAATAGTATGGATGAAATTTCTATGGCAAATCAAAAGAAAAGATTTCACACAACACATTTTTATTTGCACCACCAGATCTGCAAAACCAACAGAGACAACTTAAAGTGATTTACTACCACTGAGCTAAACCTCCCTTCACTCCTGCTTTTGTTTTTCGATGTCCCTCTTGGAAGTACATTTTGCTGAAGCATGTGCCACCAGATGATGGATCACTGGACACAGAATATATTTATCATTTCAAGCTGATTTTAAACAACAGCTGAATAAAATGAGAACACCAGGTCTCCTTGAATTTCTTTGCTAGTTGGAAAATACTATTTCACCCTTCAAAAAGTGTATATATACAAAGAAATTTAAAAATACATTTTCCAGGATGAGTGTACTACCACTTACTGTGAGTTGTTCATCAGAGTATGCTTTTCCTGACCAATAACTTTGATGAACCAAAAGCAGCTTATAGCAAGATCAGCACACACAATAGAAGCTGTATAGAAAGTGTTCAGCTATATAAAGAAAACAAAAAAAAAATCATAAATGGAATCATAGGGAATAAGATTTATAGGTAAACAGATTCGGTTCCTTGAAAATTCTAGCAAGTCTTAAGAATATGGTTTTTAACTATCATTAAAGGCATGAGGCTGACTACTTTCTTTAAATAAATGATAGAAATCTCCATGATGAAAGCAAAAACATATTAGGCAGGGCTAAATACTAAAGAATAGACTGTTGTTAATAACCCCATACTCTCAAGAAGATTTAAACTCTTTATTGAGTCTTTTTCTTAACTAGCTTCTGTAGTTCACAACCTATTTTCTTCCTACTGTCCTCAAATTTTTGAATAATACAACATAAATGTATTTCAGTCCCAAAGAAGAAGGGCAGTCTTGTGACCAGAAAGGCTGTGAAAACTTACATATCATGACAGGACGTGAAGGATTCAGCTAAGACTACCAGCACCATCGTGCCTTGTGCAGAGGAAGAGATCAGGACAGAAAATCCAGTACATCTCTGATTCTTTTCCATCTGAATGTCAGAAATCTCTTTTTACTGTGAAGGGAGGTTGTGGAGTCTCAGTCATTGGAGATATTCAAAGGAAATCTGAATAAAGTCCTGGAAAACTGGCCATAGCTGGCCTTGCATGAGCTAAGGGGTAGAGATAAATGACCTCCAGAAGTCCTGTCCAATCTCAACCATTCTGTGGTTCTGTGATTATGTGATTATGTGATTCTATATTCAGCTGACACTGACTTTGCACATGGATTAAGTACTGTAAACCTTGTATCTGTCAAATCTACCTTTCCTACAAAGATAAAGGAACGAGCTGTATCAGGAATATAGTCTAGCCATCACTTTCTATGTGATTTTCATATATTCACTTTCCATATTCGGTATGTAACTTTAAATATGTAAAGATGTCATGAATATTTCACAGCGCAAACAAAATCAGAGGCCCATTTCCGTAGTAGAGTTGCCAAGTCTTCTCTGGCTTCCTGGTCCACTAAGCTCAGATGCCTTTTTATGAGTTAGAGGCTGTTATGTCCCTCTGATCTAAATCTTGGTTCATAGAAGCACATTAGAAAAAACTGCTGGCACCTCAGATACGCATATGATCTTATATCAAAGTGATGGCTTTTTTACGTTTTCAAACTGCCAACGAAAATATTTACCACCAAGGATAAATCCCATAATAGCTGAAGTGCTTAAAGACCTGCAACAGTCATTTACTTGTAGTATCAAAACATTCCTAGCAGGCTTAGTCAATTATTCTGCCCAGTGATATATCACTAGAAATACAACCTGCTATTCTTTTTTATAAAGAAGTGGTATTTAGCAATAATAGCATCCACATGAAATCTGATTTTATTTTTATGCACATCTATATTCTATTGTACAAAAACCCTGCAGTTAACTATTATTATGATACCTGTTGGCTATCTTCTTTTTATTGGTGTGCACTAGGCACTTCTCAATTATGTTTCATGGTTTACAGAACATATCTGAACTTAGCTGAGAAATTATTTCAAAAGTAGACTTCCACTGGGAATGTCAATGAGGTAAGGACATTTTTGACATATTATCTGCATTACTGAGCTTTATTTGATTTGCAAGATTAAAAGAGATTGAGCTGAAAAAAGCAGTGAGCTGCACCTTAATGGAACAATAGTCTGACATCAAAGATGTGTGTGATTTGAAAGACTGAGTGGCAGCTGCTACAAGAATATAAGATCAGAATCCAAGTTTCAATAGTACACTCCATCTTGGTGTAGAACACAAATCTTCAGTTCAGTTCAGGAATAATTTTAGCACATCAAAGGTATAATCTAGGCTGACTACTTTCTCGCTTCCATCTTTTTCTCTAATTAGATAATAATCAATAGTTTACATGACTGTCTGAAAAATCCATAGATAATTATTTTCCTTTTTTACTTATAAAAGCTCTGTTTTTAGCCTCTTAAACTCATTGTTGCTATCATCTATGGAATGATTCAGGGGGGTGAGGACAAAAGTGGCAATCCAGACATGTAATTTTACTTCTCGGGAAAGGAAAGTAGAAAGAAATTACTTGCGTCAATCCCTGATTCCTATGCAGGGGACACACAAGCATTTGAATGTACAAATCTCTAGTTGGTCTGGTTCCTTGGTAATGTATCCCCTGAAGGATTCTTTTCTAGGTAAATGTACTTCTTTTTCCCCTTTTTGTCTTCCTTCTAAAATAAGTGTCTACCTGGTTTTGGCACTGAGCTGTAGGATATGTTTGGCAGATGTGAGTTTCTCTGATCATGAGTTGTGCTCCTAGATGTTTGCTTGACTGGGATAAGACCATGCTTTTGCACTTCAGCATTTTCCAGTGACCATTTACCACTTGCTGGCAAGTGCCAGTTTCATTCATAAGCACTTAGCTCCCTTTTTGTGGAGAGCCCTGTCATTTAACTTGAGCTCATGAACTCAGCTACATGACAGGATGACAAAAAGGTATTGAAGTGTTCTGTCTTACAACCTCTGAGCAGTGGCTTTTAACTTAGTGATAATGGAAGAAATATTCTGAAGTTGGTATAAAGACTGAAGGTTTAAAAGCATTGTGAAGGACAAATCAGGGTGCTATTGTATGTGGGCTGTACTGGTTTTGGCAAGATAAAAGGCTTGAGGAACTTGGCTATGGACACTAACATTCACCTTCTCTAGTAGATGGTAGCTTATCCAGAGGCTGTTTTCCATTGTAAACATGTCAGCTCATATTAAGAAAAAAAATCATAATACAGGAGAAGAAAAATAATCTTATATGTGCCAGGATAGAGAATCTGTGCTTATGTTTTGGTTGGAACATTGGATCATCGCAGTGATACTGTCAAACACGGACACAGGAAAATATAAGCTGCTCATTGTGCCTATAAGAGTTATTTGCACACTCTTCCCTCACAGTTCAAAGAAGATTTTTCAAGTACTTGGGAGCTACGAAAGTGAAACACTAAAACTGAAGTACCTAAATGGCATTCTCATGAAATGCAATTCAGCATATTTGATGATTGGTACCTTCTATACCTTTACAATTTTGGCTATCCAGTGCCAAAATCAGTTTTGAAAATTTGAGTTACATTTAGAGTGAAGAGCTCAGAGGGCAACAAGGAAAAATAATTCAAAGCTTCTGAAATACTGTTTCCAGCACAGAACCCTGTACACTTCTTTTATTCTCATTTCATTTCTGCTACAATTCAAGTCTTTACTATGACATCCACATAGTGAAGTGAGCCTGTCTGTGAAGACAAATTATTTCTAAATTTGAAGCCTTTTGTGTTCATCACCACTGTTGATACACATGTAGATCTGCATGATCAAACAGATGTGACAAGTGACATGTTGTTATAAAGATGCCACACAAAACTGGATATAGGTGTCATCCCATAATAATTCTTCTGTAAACACCATTGCTTTACTGAAGATGCTTACTGCACTGAATAAAGAGAATTCCTTTTTTTTGTAAGGAACAATTTCACACACAGAGCTTTAGTAACAGCTAACTCATAATCAGTAACAAAACAAAAATCTTGTCTCATAAGCAAATAAGAACCAAGTCCCTGAAAATATTAAAAGCCTAGAAAGTAAATTCAGAAAGTAATATAATAGAAAAAGGTACATGTAATTTTTAGAGAAGAAAAATAAATTTTTATTTAATTATTATGCAATTTTGCTTCCCAGTGGCCTAGTCTTGGCCTGTTCCAAGACTCAAGTAAAAGCATCACACAGAGCTTAACAAATCACACTTAGTTATTCTTGACTTGACAACCTCAAAGTAATTCAATTCACTGTGGATGCTTCTCAGAGGCAATATCCTATATAGGAGATAATAATCACTCCCTGAACTAAGATGGCTAAATCATCAAAAAAGATTTGTTGTTTTCATTTTTTTAATGTGAACTTTATTAGAAATACTATGTGATCAGAGTAATTAAACACTCATGAAATACAGTTTTACAACCTGAATGTTCAAAAATTTATTTGCAGTCCATACTATGGGCACTATTTTTTTTCTGGAAATAAAACTCTGATACAAAGGTTTTGAATAATTAATAGTTCATGATGCAATAATTATGTCATAAAATGTGTCATTAGCACCGAAATAAATATTTCGGTATCTGTGAGGAACAATAATACTTGGAAAATTTCTCTTTTGAGAAAATTCTTGCCAAAATAAATTTTTTTAAAAATTAAATATTAATTCCAGTATTTAAATTCATCCATAACTTTTTGCTTTTGACAAGATTTCATGGTTTGAGTGCCCAGGAAGTATCTGTAATGCAAAAAGCAGCGTTAAATCCCTTTTCATTGTTTCTTTTCTTCTCCCCTCTCTTCCCGGATCTTATTTCCACCAATCGCAGAGCCGCCTTCACTTGGACGCCAAGGTATGCCCCTGCCCAGCAGCGGAAACCTTACCCCGCTCCCGCTGCCTACTGAGCCAAGTGTGTTGGGGGGCCACACTGTCTGTGGAGGTTCCCTGCCACATGTGTGGTGTGGAGGCTGCCATGTTGATGATGACAGTTGACAGCCAGCAGAAGGTTGATCAGATTGGCAACTCGGATCCGCTTGCTATTGGAGAGTCACAATGGTGCAAGGAGGGACTTGGGGAGGCTGTAAGGGTTCCCGCAGTCCTGCAGCTCGGTCTTTTGCTGCTCCTGGGGTCGGAGAGAACTGGTTCACTGTGTCCTGGGGTGTTCCAGGTGCCCTGTGTGGAAACCCTTTCACTTTCTCACCTTGACCGAGGACAGCCTCCTGCCACATCTATTCGTCCTGACATTCCTAGATTCCTTTGCACCTTGGCTGCTCTCCCTGGCATTACTCCGATGACCTTGTGATGGCGGCAAGACATCTGCACCTTGCTCTGTGGCAGAAATGTTTTTCATAGCGTCATGGTTCTTCAATAATTGTTTTGTGTTTGGGAGAGGGGGTCCCTTGGGTTTTTTTGAGTGGTGAGGTCCGGGCTATTTTGGGGGTTTTTTCCTGGGTCACATTTTGGGAGGTGTGGTTTTGCATCTGGGATGGTGGGGGCTGGTATTTTTTCATACATATATGCCATATTTCTTTTTTTTTTAAACCTAATAAATCTTGTTGTATTCCCTTTGATGAGCTCTCATCCAAATTGTGGTTAATTAACCCTGTTGCCTTCTCAGAGGGAGACACAAGATAATATTTTTATCACAAAAAATGCTGTGCAAATATTTTAACCAAAATTAGAAATTACTTATGAATTAAGAAAAGAGCTTTACATGTTGCAATTACTGCAAATGTAGAACCCAATGAAGCTGTAAAAAGAATAATGAATATTACAACTATTATTGCTGACCCAGTGTTTTTACTTCCAAGACTCCTGATCTCACTCCAAATGCTGAACATGCCTCCATCTGGTACACACAGTTATAAGATCACTGTCATCAAAAGTATTAGATCAATGGTCATTTTCATGTGGTCATAATCTAAAGAGTCTCATACTTAATCATGATGGGCAATATTATGCAGAATATTATAAGCTGCCTAAGAAGTACCTAAGAGCATTTTTATATGTTAGGTAATACATCATTAAATGTCTCCACCTATGTCCTAATTTAGCACAAATTTGCTGAAATAGTTTATCTTCATCCTAATCATTATTTAAAGCTGTTTTCTAACACAGTTGTTATGCTGTGCTGCTATTAATTTTTGAGTCACTTAGCATTGCATTCTCCCCCTGGGATTTCTATTTCCTGTGAATTTCAGTCTTTCAGAAAAATATCAACTGCTGTAAACACTCATTTCACTATTATAAACCAAACTTTTCCCTAATTATCAATATTACAATACAGATAAAAAGAGA
Source organism: Neodrepanis coruscans (assembly GCA_013400695.1). Lineage (NCBI taxonomy): Eukaryota > Metazoa > Chordata > Aves > Passeriformes > Philepittidae > Neodrepanis > Neodrepanis coruscans. The sequence continues at coordinate 29,571 of VYZS01068480.1, read as the reverse complement.
ACTATCTGTTAACCCATGTGTATAATTATGCCTCAAATATTGAAATCTGTATCAAATGGAAACTTTTTAACATGAGAGGTATCATGGCCTGATGGTCTCCTTTTTCTTCCCATCAAAATTTTTAACTCATCAAAAATTTCAACAAAATATTGCTTCTTTTGGCTGAAGTAGAAATGCATATATTCTCACAATTAAACCCTTAATATGCCTCTCTCTGCCAGATCAGTGGTTGCTGGGTGCTAAGAACTTGCAAAACTTTGCAGTTTGGCCATGATAGCATGTTTTGCCTATCTGAAAAGGATTGGAGATTCATAGATATAAGTCTAGAGTAAGTAACTGATGCCTTACAATGATGAATATTAAATATTTTATAGACTACGCATATTTTATCCACATGCTTATGTAAAGAAAGATGAACCAAAAAAAGGTTTTCTGTGCTAACCATGAAAAACCTCACTTACTCATGTCATTATAATGAGCCCTGAAAGAAGTTCAGAGACATGTTCTATCCCAGAAAGAAGAAGACATGCAGGAAAACTGCAACAGATGTGTCCTGTGTTACCATGTAAGATAAAACTATGACTAATGAGGGATTTATATCTTTTTTGCATTATTTATGTTATGAAACACCGATTTTATTCATATATACATAGATATTAATCAGTTTAATGAACCTCTTGTTTCAATGCTTAGCCATGTGTCAATGCTATAAAAAATTTAAGTGTCTCAACTCTGTACCAATAATTTTAATGTACAATGGATTTATATTACTTTTCTCTTCTCTAATCCCTTTTTTTTATTAATATTTTATTAACCTGAGAAATACTAGGCTAACATGAATACACTGGAAAAGACAAAGCAATAAAACTGAAACTGGCAGGGACAAGAGTACCAATGGAAAGAATTAATTCTTACATAAATATCTTCTCAAATAACACAATTTTAGTAGGTAAATAATCGTTACAAAAAGATGCACACATTTAATTTTCCACAGTGATCTAACTCTCTCAAGTTTCTCCTATGTGAAACACACATGTAATTTTAGTTGTATATATTATGAATCTGTTTGTAGTGCAGTCCGCTTTCAGATGCTTGGAAAGCATTTGTTGAACAAATAGGTGTTAGCAAAAAGGTAAAAAATATAAAAATGTCTTTCTTCTGATGATACCATGTTTTGTTATCAACATTTTGATACCAGAATCTCACAAGTTTTGCCAAAGGCTACAAGGGCATTAACGTCTGAAAATCTTAGTATCTTTATGTGCATGTGGATGATAGGAAATCCTGATCACTGATGGGTGAGCTCAGTAATTGCAGGACAAAACTGCTGGCTTTTCCTGTAATCTCAGATTTGCTATCCATGATATATATCTGGAATGATGCAGGTAAGCCTCTTCAATCACCCTGTTTATTGAAAACAGTACATAGTACTTGAGGTGTTTTTAATAATGAAAGTCAAAGAAAATGACCATAGTAATTTCTCTGATCATCATGACTCAAGTTAAAAAAACTCAATAGAGAGGTTGTGTAAAGGGAAACACAACTGAAAAAGCAGGGGAAAAAAAAGAAAAATTGAATATTTTTCCTCTAGAAATGACAAGCAGAAAAATGGCTGAATGAAAGCAAATTAAATTAACAGAAATTAGATGGGGTTTTGTTAATTACCCTTTTCCATGAAAGAAGAACACAAGGCAATTGTATAAAATTGAAAGACTGAAACATCAATCTGGTAATAGAAAAATGTTTTCACCCAACAGCAATTTTGGTAGACAAGTTCTCATACACCAAAGCACAAAGTATCCTTCATCAAAATGGTCTAGGCTTTTATAGCTGTAGTTACTTAATTTCAGCTGTAGGATCTTCTCAAACATCACAGGTTCCCCCTTATCTTTTAGCCTTCATACATAAGCCTTCTGGATATAGTTACTATGTCATCTGGATATAATAGTCACAGCTCAGCCTCTATGAACCAGGTTGTTTGCTGGGATAGGAGGAAGTACTGGACTATTAGAACAAGGATATTTCATCCAAAAGCCACTGTTATCTCCTATTGTTTTGTCTCATCTTTCTTTTAAAGAGGTGGCACTGTCCAATGCCAGGAACAGCATAATAGACCTCTATTCCAAATCTGCATGGCAAATTCTGTGCCTGCATCTGTCAGTGTCTGGCAAATCTTCTGTTTCCTCTGTTTGGACAGAAATAAATATAGGAAAGGCTTCTTTAAGGTTCTGTTGGTTTCATGCATTTTCGAACAGTTCTGAAGCTTCGTTTTGACATCAGAAACATAGCCACTGTCAAGATATACTTGAACCAGTTAATGTCAAAACCTTGATATTAAAGCACAGCAAGACCCCTGTTGTATAAATGCATAAAACTGAGTGTTGTGTTGCTATTTGTGATTTAAGCACTATTCATGTCTTGGTTTTGAAAGGAACTGTGCAGCAAGAGAAATTCACATGAGAAAATAAAAACCCTTACCCAGAAGATGAAAGACTCAATAATGGTGCAAAAGCCTTTCTGTACATAGGATTTATTAGTATTGAATGCTGGTAGCATTCAATTCTCTAATCTAGACAGCTCATTAAACAAATGCTGAAGTGTTTAAAGAATTAATTTATGGTAACAAATTAACAGCTTACTCAAGATCAGAACTGTTTTGACCACAAAATTATCTCCAGTTCCCCAAGGTTCCCATCGTACCATAACCTTATACCTGGTAAACCAATCAGTAGTTAAAGAATTTTTACTGATAATTATATTAGATATATTGGTTTGGGGTTTGGCTTTGGTTTGGGGGGTTTTGTTGTTGGGGTTTTTTTTGGAGATGAGACTGAAAGGTTGTGGACTTCATACAAGAGGCTTTAGAAGAAATACTGACTCAACCATAAGCCATAATAATATAATTATTATACTCTATAAAGTATGCCAGTCTTTCATTATTCTATTTTTAAGCCATAAATAAGTGTTAAATCTATAGCAAATCTACTTTATTGAGAAAGTTCCATAGATATAATAGAATGGTTCAGCAGAGCTACTCTGAAACTTACACAATTAGAAGAAAATAATAAATTGTCAGAGTGCTTTTGAGATGATAAAAGCATCTTGTACAATCTTATATATATCTGAAGATATCATTTCCACTGATCTTTCTACAGTGGCTCAAACATAAAAAATTACTGCAGTCCTTTGAGTAATAGTTACACATATATCTCCTTTAAGTAACCGCTTTGCATACACCTACGGTTCATCCTGTAGCACTACAGATGAGCCCTAACTAATGCCAGAAATTATGATATCTAGATTTTTCTCTTTCATATTTGAATATAACTTTTATTGTGGCAAGTCCATTGTAAAATCCAAAACATACATGTAGGACAGGTCACAAAAACAGTGTTTATCACATCTCTCACTGAGCCTACAGAAGAAGTAGCTTCAGTGGGACCTAATGGCAGTCCAGCAGCACTCATGAGGAGGTCATCAGAAAGGTCTCAGTGAAGATATATCGGGCTCTTTGTGGTTGTGCATGATGGACAGAAGATAACAATAGATATAAGTTGAAAATTAAAGAGGTTCCCAGTGGACATAAGGGAAAAAGTTTTTTCCATGTAGTAGGTAGTGTAGCAGGTTGTCCCCAGAGGGCTTGTGCATTCTCCATCACTGGAAGTTTCAAGAATCTAGCTAGATAAAGTTATAAATTGTTAATCTATGTGTTCAGCAAATGTGGAAAATTAAAAAAAATCTGTTTATTTTAATTATTTTGATAATTTTAAAATATTATTTGAAAGAAGAGTTAAAATTCAATAATTTATTCATTTAATAAATATATATTCACAGAATTAAATTTAAGTGCTTTTGAAAAATCTGTTGTCTACATTTTCAGATTTCTTTATACATTATCTATTTTATAGTTTTAAATTGTATCTGCATGCTAAAATACTTCTGTCCCTTCATGTCCATTTCTTACTCAATTCTTATTTTGATGATTCACATCATGTGTCAAAAGAATATGACCTGCATGCTTAGATGTATGACACTGAAAGGAGACACTGAAACTATTTTTTTAATAAGTGGTACTATAGTATATATCATACTGTATTCTTAAATTGTTTCCATGTTCAAAATCATAGATCACATTTAAAGATGAAGAGATTAATTAGAACTTTCTAAACTGCCTAAATAGTCTGTAAATAAATTCCTTTCCTGAGTATTCACCACAGATATATTCCAAATACAATCCACTGAGCTCTCTAATCAAAGTTCTTTTATGATGCTGTAATGAAACCTGTTATTCATGCATTTTATTTTCAGATTTACATTCATTTTCTGTATTAATAAAACACCAACATGTAAACTTATTTCTCAAGGACCACTCTCTATTGAGAGAGTTGGTAATCTTTTGAGGGCAGCATGCCAGCCTGCATTTTTCTTTAAGTTAGACATCAAAGATGTCAAAGAGTAATATCTGTGAGGAACAGAAGACGCTGTCTCTCAGAAACCACAGGTATCTTATCAGCAAGTGCATCAGCCTTTCTGAGAGGCCCAGATAGCAGGAAACAAAGATCTCAGCAGGAGTAAGCTGTTGCTGCCCTTCACTGCTGCCTTGCCCAAGATGATGTGTGTCTTTCTTAGGGTTTTTTTTCTGAAATCCTAAAGCAGCCTTTATATCAGGATTTGGTTCTTCTTTAATAAGTTGCCAATACTCAATCCAGTATTATAAATTATTGTGTTTGACGACAAGTTATACACATTATGATAGGAGCTGGTAATCTCAGTTTCAATCTTTTCCATAGAATGAATAAATCCTTTCTAATGTAATGAAAACCCCTCTCCAGAATTTCATACGGATGAGACACATTTTATAAAAATTAGAATAACAGATTAAGATGACCAAATTCAGATCATACATGTGGAGATAGAAATAGAACCTTCAAATAGTAAGGAATTGTATGCAAGAATATGGTTCTCAACCATTGCCATTCACGAAATGCTGCAAGAGCAAAACAGCATGAAAACTTTATCATGCCACATTAGCTATTTGCCATTATGTATTATTAGAAACTGTCATATTACCCTAGAGTCCAGCACAATCATGGATCTCCATTAACTTAGCAGAAGGGCTTTCTTCTCTCCCTGACATAACTGCTAAACTACACAATACTACTCTTTCCTTCTGTCAGAATATGACTCCATCAGATTAACCATCTGGCCTGAAATACTTTCCTTTCCTGTTCAAAATCTGTTCCATATTCCACCCAGAAGGGTTTGTGGCACAAAAGGGCTATTCAGGCCTTGACATTTATCTGGCAGAGCAGACTTCTATCCAACTGCAGATAGACTCACAGCTGTGATGGTGTTCTGCAGAGAATAATTTTCTATCCACCAGAGAAACTGTTTAATAATATGAAGAACCTCTTCTCTGATTCAGAAGGAAGGCTATATCACACAAACACAAGGGTGTACCATAAGTATAATTTCTTTTGCTATTTGTAAATCAATGCCAGGTATCTCAAGCAATTTGTGCCATATTACTTTAAATAGTCGTATGTAATATGTACAGCATATTTCAGGGAAGGAAGCAGGTTAACAATCATAGAATCTTCCTGCTCTAAATTACCAATAGAGACATTAGCTGTTAGCCATAGTAANAAAAAAGACAAAAAAAACACAGTGAAAAAATGTTGTTAAAAGCAGTACAAGTGCAGCCATTCCCACTGGGGAAAGTTTAGTCATCACATATAATACTATGTAAATTTCCCTTTGAAAATGTATTTGAAATCCTATATGAAAGAAGACAAACTCTTTCAAATTTGCATATACAGTAGCCACACAGCACAATTATCTCCCTATTCTTTTTCACTGTATTCAAGACTGGACAACTTCAATTTCAAGTCACCTTCCAGTGTTTTGTAAAGCAAATAATCAAGCACCTTTCACCAAATACTATTTTAGCTCAAAGGCAAGGGAATATAATCACACAAGGGAATCAGTAAATCCCTTGAGTCATTGTTTGCCTTCTTCAAAGTATGTAACCAACAGAGTGATAGCTGAATAATATCTAGTTGCCATTGGGCTCTATGAGGAGCTAGGGAAGAGGGGCTATAATGTCAAGAATCCAAGTAACATCTACAGCTGAAAAAATAGACCCATTTTTAGGAAGTAAAACCACAGGCATTGTCTGGAACTTGCTGAGATAAGGAGTGCAGGCAAAACAGTCTGAGCATTGGGCTGCCTAGCCACAGGAGTGCCTTCTCTAGTTATAGCAGAAGCTGAGAGTGTGAAGTACCCAGAGAGCGAGTGCAAAAGACCTATAGACTATAGACCTACCTCATGCTTCTGATGTTGGTTTTTTTAGAAGTATCAAAGATTACCAGTGACAGGTCATGAGATCTCAGGAGATCAATATTTCAGCTTTGGCTTCTTCATTGAGATAATCCCCTGCAATAAAAATGCAATATGGTTATGCACAAGAACCAGACATGTCAGAGTCTCTGTAACTTATGCATTTGCTTGCAGAGGGAATGTTTTAGGGAAGCAGAAATGGGCTTATCCACTCCTGTTGCCTTCGAGACACCATACTGTTGTACAAATACAAGATGGGATGTAAATATCCAATATTGTTTCTCTGTTTGGGTGGTTAGTTCCAACCTAGGCAATTTTTGGGTTGGTGCCTTTTCTCTACTCCCTTTCAGGGAGAAGATCCTTTCCAGATACATATCTGACCAAAGTACTGAAATCCACAAAAAATGGAGATTTAGAAACACACAATAGGTTCAATGCCTACTGCTTATTATTATTTTATTATTTTATTTATTTTATTTTATTTTATTTTATTTTATTTATTGGGGTTTTTT